>NC_051172.1:109905166-109974752 GCF_013339725.1 Rhipicephalus microplus
CACTAAAACTTCTTACAATATCGGCACCTCTTGAGAACGAAGCTCTGCCGTGGATCGTGTTTCGAGGTGCGGAAGCGTTGAGGACAGTTGAGCTCGTGTACTCCGTCTTTTTGGGAGCAGCATGTACTGTATTTTTAAGCTGACACTGATAATAGTTTTCTGGGTGTGCCCGAATATTTAAAAAAAATGCAGACGACTCTGGTAATGATATCGAATTACGTTTTTTTTTTTGCTTGTTTTAACAAGCTGTCTAGGTAAATGGGCTTTCCAAATACGTTAGGAGCACACAAATATTAGAATTTCTTTCCTGTATTGCCCTTTCCGACACTGCTGATATAGATTTTAAACGTAACGAGATATCCCGTAACTCAGCACTCCCGGAGAAATGCGCATCAGGGTCGAATGCACCCGAACACTGCCAACCACATCTCGCGTAGCGTAGCTTCTCCGCAATAAGTTCCTTTGTGAGAAGAAGCCAACTTTATGCCTTCCATTTGTATTTGGGAAACGCAGCTTAGGGAAATAAATTACTTACTACTTAATTTAATGTCTGTTATGGTGGGTCAGTGGTCACAGCACTCGGATGCTGAACAAAGATGTTGCGTTTTCGATCCAAACCGCGGCGCGGCGGTCGCATTTTGATGGAGGCGAACTGGTAGAGGCCCGTGGACTGTGCGATGTCAGTGCAGGTTGGAGAGCACAAGATGGTCAAAGTTCACGGAGCCCTCCACCACGACGTCCTTCATAATCATATCGTTGTTTTGGCACGTAAAGCCCCACATGCTACTGTTGAGTAGAATCGAGCTTCTCCCAGTTCGTTTAATAGAGGGTAAGAGGAAGCTGAATAGATTTTTGCTGCAGAGGCGGAACAGTGACTGAGCAGTACCCGGGTACCCTTAAGTTAGTGCCTTATGTCAGGATACCCAAAGATGGCTGGTGGGTCGATCTGACTGGCAGGGTCTTCGGCTCCATGGTCGGGGTCTTTTCTGCTTGCTGCCACATGGATAGTGCTCGAACCGATTGACGGAGCCGCGCGGCTACCTTATCTAAAAATGTCAACCGCTGTGCTGGTGGCACTACACGTGGCAACTAGGCTTCTTGAGAAGACAGAAATGCCCGGGATATCGTACTTCCTGACTCAAAGACAGTGCTGCTATGTGTCTAGCAATCCGACTACCGAAACGCCCAGGTCCTCGCACCTCTCCAGAGCAGGTTGCACGCTCTAGTATAAAAAGGTTGTGTCGTAAGCTGCTGTGGGTTACTGTTCATAGGGGCCTCCCTATGGAAACGAGAGACTTCTGATTCTGATGAACTGGCCAAATACGCGTGCCACGATGCACCACTCCGATCAAGTCACCATTCAACAAAGCCAGTCTTCTCACCACCTGACTCTCCTTTGGCAGCATATGGACGGCCAGAGTACTAGTACCAGAAGCCCCGCCATGGTGGTCTAGTGGCTAAGGTGCTCGGCTGCTGACCCTCAGGTTGTGGGCTCGAATCCCGGCTGCACTTCCGGCGCAAATGTTGTAGGCCTGTGTGCTCAGATTTGTGTACACTTTAAGAACCCGAGGTGTTCGAGATCCCCGGAGCCCTCCACTACGGCGTCTCAATCAAATCAATCCTTTTATTGAGATATGAATTATATGGAAAATGTAAAATGAGTCTAAACGTCCGTAAATGTTGCTGTGTATCATTCACCAACCGTATTAGTAAACTAGACACAACATATGAAATAAATAATTCAATAATTAGCAATGAATCATATTATAAGTATCTGGGCGTCTATTTTTCCGACAATTTCAAGTGGAATAAACACATTGACATAACTGTGACCAAGGCAGGCCGAATGCTATACTTCATACGCAGAAATTTTAGGCAAGCTTCACAGATCGTGAAACAAACCCTTTATCTCATGTATATAAGACCTATTCTAGAGTATGCTTGCGTAATCTGGGATCCCCATCAGCAATACTTGATTGACGCATTGGAAAAAGTTCAAAAGCAAGCAGCCAAATTTGTTAGCAACAACTATAATTCCTTTGCAAGCATCACAGAAATGAAACGAGCATTGAAATGAGAGACACTGATGGTAAGGAGGCAGAAACTCAGGCTTTAATTTCTTCATTGTATATATTATAATGGAAATGCCATTAACCCTCTTGATTATCTGTTTACACCAACGTACGTCTCTAATCGCCAAGACCATTCAAGAAAAATATTAGAATACCGTTACAAAACCCACTGTTTCGGTAGTTCTTTTTTCGTAAAAACAATACAGGAATGGAACCGTCTACCAGATGATCTCGTTAATGAAACTGATAATGAATCCTTTTTTCTTTATTGTAACAACTCCTACAATATCACTGCCTCTAAGAATGGTTTGCTGTCTCAAAGCGTGTGGGTGTTTACAAATGCATGACTGTGACGTTGTTTCGCTCACCAATATTCGAGTGTTTTTTTTTTCTCTTTCTTCTCTTAAAATATTTTGAGTGCTGTTTTATTTGCTGAATATATTGTTTCGGGTGAAAACTATGCAGTCAAATTATTATGTGTACTTCCCCTACGTAATGCCTCACGGCGATGTAGGCAAAATGTAAATAAATAAAAAAATGGACACACTCGGCTGGATTGTACCGCCAGCATCGATGTCATGCACCGTATATGTATACGTATCTATATATATGAAAACGCAAGAAAGGAAAGAAAAGCACTCCAGTGAGCGGAATCAAACGTGGCACCTCTGCGTTGTGAAAGGGAGGCTTTAACCACTGAGCCACCCCGGAGAACGTTGTTCGCCGTTCAAACGGTAAGCTATGTATATCTACCTCTTACCGTTGCTGTGTTTTCGGCATTACCAGAAAGAAGGCGCAATGAGCACGCGTCACCACATCGCGCAGCGGCGCCCGCTCTAATCTCCTTCGCGTACTTTGTCCGGCTTAGAGAAGGGGAGCAACGCTCCTTCGCGCGCCCTTATCTAGCAGTGGCGAGGAGGAAAAATCGTACGCTTTGGCTGGCCTCGGGCTTTACGTGGAACAATTCTGTAGTAGTTACCGTGCGCACAAAGGTCACCACAATCATTGCAGTCTCCGTTCGCAAAACGCGCGCGCTTTTCATACTCAGCGAAGTAACAAATGAGACGCTTATTCGCATGCATCCGTATTTGTGAGTACGTTGCGTGCGTAATTTGTGCCGATGTACTTTCCATTCTGCGCGTGACCTTTTAAATTGTTGCTATCACGTTCATTGCTTCGCCTTTGCGGCAAACCTGTGAGCTTTTTTATTAACGCAGTCACCGCTCACTCTTACTCAAGATGCGAATAGGCTGTGTGCGTATGCCTGAAACTGATGTAAGGCAAGGATAGACAGTCTCATCCAGATAACATCACTGTCAAGCAAATAAGACCTTGGCTTACATTGTTCACGAGTTCACAGCTTTAAACACCAAAAGGAACCATATGTTGTCTGCCAAGAGAGACGCCTTCAGGATCACGGTGACTTCGCAGCAGGGCATTTCATGATAATTGATTGATATGTGGGGTTTAACGTCCCAAAACCACTATATGATTATGAGAGACGCCGTAGTGGAGGGCTCCGGAAATTTTGACCGCCTGGGGTTTTTTAACGTGCACCCAAATCCGAGTACACGGGCCTACATTTCCGCCTCCATCGGAAATGCAGCCGCCCAGCCGGGATTCGATCCCGTGACCTGCGGGTTAGCAGCCAGCAAGGCATTTCAGACCTGATCTCATTTCACCGAGGGCACAGATCTTTCCAAATGAAAAATCCACTGGGCAAGCAGGCTTATTCGAATGACAGACATTATCTGCTTCAGTATGTAGGTGACGTTTCTTTTGGTTGTCATGTGCATACTTCCTTTTCATTCGCGTTCTTTTATTCCGATAGTAACTATATGGATACTTTCGGGAGTTTTTTTTTTTCATCACCATCATGCTCTGTATATCAGATGCAACATCGTAAACGTCGCCCCTCCCCCACCCCACTCCCCCAGCTGATGCTACAACACGGCGGTTTTGGTGACGTCAGTGCAAGCCATATACAAATAAAAACAGCAAAAAATAGTGCTGAAATTTTCCTTGAGATGCGCGTGACTGTGGATTCGAACCAGCGACCGTTCATTTAGCGGTGCGTCGGACCACACTTTACGCGCATAGATACTTTTCCACGCAAGCGGCAAGTAATTTATGGACATCTTTACTGTTGTCGGTATGCGGATCGACTGCTTAAAAGGCTTGTTTACTTACGCACAAAATGGCGCAAAGTGCCTAAGGGTGTGCCCTTTTAGGATATAAAAGCCAGATCGAGAGTGGGGCTGCGCACCTCCGCCGGAATGAAGTATGTCACTTACAGAACGTGGTCACCTGTGGTCACACGCTTAATTCTAGAACTAATCAGTAGATGACTCACAGTTTTGTACGTGTTGCTCTTTCATAGCAGTTCACGCTTAAGTCGCAGACAGCACAATCGACACTTAGTTCGCTGCAGCGAACTAAGTGAATAGTCACAGACAGCACGATAGTCACTTAGTTCGCTGCAGCGGACGGGTTTGCTAAAGGAGTGAGCCGCTGGCCTTTCTTCGTGCAACATTCCGATTCACTGCTATCGCATTTGTTGATTCGCCCTTGAGGCGAGACTATGACCTGGGGAGGATGGGGGTGTCACTCGAGCAGCAAGTCTGAACTATGCTTCTGACAGCGTGATCTCTCGCATGCGCGCTAGCTCGGCAGCCATCAGCGGGCGGCTCTTACACGTCTGCGTGCTGCATCGCGAAGAGATGTTGCTCACTCTGGAGGGGCCGTGCTCTCTTACACCGGCATATTGTAGAGTTGCACGATAAGCTGCGACTTTTTTAGCTATCTGCAGCCGCGCATTTGTTCAACCTGAACGCGTGACCATCCATTACCGAGTCGATAAGCGCCGCACAATGAAGCAAAGCAGCGAAATGAACGAGAATACACGCGTGCGCTCGACAAGCAGTCACAGAACACCTACATGGAGCCATCTGTCTTTGCTAGGTTGTTCAGGGAGCCGGACACCACCCCCGCTTCTTTTGAGCACGCTGTCATACAAAAAGGAACAGTTCCACCACGACGTCGAAGCAATGAAAGCAATGGCAACACATTGTAATGTCTTGCGA
Organism: Rhipicephalus microplus; assembly: GCF_013339725.1. Taxonomy (NCBI): domain Eukaryota; kingdom Metazoa; phylum Arthropoda; class Arachnida; order Ixodida; family Ixodidae; genus Rhipicephalus; species Rhipicephalus microplus. The sequence continues at coordinate 109,910,322 of NC_051172.1, forward strand.
AGTAAGGCTAGCAGCTAATATTTTAAAAATCTGATTTTACGCAAAACGCTGATATACGAGTATGCGGCTGTGTTATGGGGAGATGCTCTGTCCTTAGTCTCTTCGCGTTGAGCGCAGCACGTGGAAAGGTCCAAAGCCGCTGACGCATGCCGAGTTAGCGCGCGAGCCAACGATCGTGGCCATGCCCTCAGAATCGAAGTTTACAGCTGCTGCTCGAACGATCACAGCCTTGAGAAACTAAAACTGTAAAAGCTTCGAAGAAACGGGAAACTATGTTTCAGCTACGTTTTCGGGCACGGCGCTTGATGGCTGTTGCACCTATAGGTCCTGTGGCGCTAATAAACTAGTTTGGCGCAACACGGGTGGTTAGGCACAGAATACCAAGTTTGGCGCACAATGGCGCAGCTGTTCCACCACTGTAACGAGCAGACTTTCATTTGTGGCACTGCGCGCTCAATGAAGAATCAAAGTGACGCGTCATGGCCATTGACGTTCCACGAGTTATCTGAACACGTATAGGCGCGGATTCCGCGAAAGTCCGCGCTCAGCGTGAAACTTCCCACGCAACCATTATAATCAGTGGCGCGTGAAAGAACGCAGGGCAGCTAAGCTTACAGACACCTACCCAATGAAAGAGGGAGAGTGCCAGCCCCGATAGCAATCTTCCTATTCGCGGCAAGATCGGGCTATAAGTAGCAGCACCGTCCCCCCCCCCCCCCCCCCCCCAAGTGTGGATAAGCGGTCGGCGGCGCGTACACTCTAAAAAAAGCGAGTAAAAAGGGTGTATTTTGTCCCACAACAATAATCGTCATCTACATTGCGTTCCATCCTTGCGCTATCGCCCCGCGCCCGGTACATTCCGGTCACGATCGACATGCCCATTATCAGGGTTACATTGCATTCTCGGTAGGAAAGCGGCCAGCGCCGAGTTTTCAAGAAAGGAAGCGTACGCAAGCCTTATGACGATTATTGTTGTCGGACAAAAAGACACCCTTTTTACTGGATATTTTTTTAGAGTGTATTGTAAAGGGTTACGAGGTTGATGATGGCTTCCCACCGCTGCCACCAGTTGTAAAGGGCTCGAAGGTTGACGGCAGGTACGTCGGGTTTTCTCTAGGGTAGCTGGCTCCCCGCCGTCGTCCGCATAGACGATGGTCGCCAGTGAGGATAGGCGTTTGTAGATAGGGAAAGAAGGTTTATTTGCATGATAGTTGCATGAGTTTGCATAAACTGTACAGAGATTCAGCTGGTCCCCCATTATGTACAACAGAGATTCAGTTCATGATTCAGCCGAGAATCAACTATGCACAAAGATTCAACTCATGATTCTGTGCCTATTTGTCTTCGGCTTTTATAGCCCGCCGTCTCCTTACACGGAGGTCCAAAGAAGGCGGTGACCACTCTTGCCACAAATCAGATGACGAAGTCTCAGTGGTCCATCCACCAGAAAGGATGCAGATATTGCACCACTCGGCTGGGCGAAAAGGTCCAATGGTAGCACGAGCACACCACACAATGACACACCCGGCCCATGCCTTGAAGGCACTGCAAGGCGAGGAGGTAAAGTCCGGAAAGGGAAAGTTGAGCTCCTCCGGGGAGATGGCGAACGTCAGCATCGGTCCATGGCTGCTTTTAGCTACAGGCTTCCAGAACTCCCTCGAACATGGCAGACCTAAACGCTCGATTCCTTGGAACGGCTTCTTCGACGCGCTCCCATGCTTCCGAGCTGTCGGTGCTTTTGTGGCAATTTTGCGTCGGCGACGACAGCCGAGTCGAGAGCTTGACTCCGAGAGCACCGTCACATTGGCGCCGTCCCACGCTGTTCGAGCTTGTTCAACAAAAGAGTTGTTTCGCGAAGCTTTCGTTTAAGCCCGACCACTACCAGGAACCTCTACACGACAGCGTGGTGGTGGTAGTGGTTGGAAGAGGGAAAAGGTACCTAATTTCTGCATCCTGGTTGGGAGCACGGCGCAGTGCCTATGGAAGACAGCGTCTAGCCGACTGGGCGCCGATGGGGAGAAAGCCTTTTCGCAGACAAGCTCACGCACAATGGCGCCTACTGAGACGGACTGCCGGGTCAAACGTTACAGTATACAAATACATGCAGCAGCGCTTCGTTGCGTGCGGTCTGAGCCGATTGTCAGCGGAAAAAACGCATTCACTACAGCTTACAGTTAATATCTACACTCTTATCTACTGTATCGGTGCACGACACCTATGCAACGTAAACGTTACCGCGAAATAGACAAAAGATAGACAGAAGCGCCTTCTGCCTTCATAGGGATGCTTGCCCCGAGTGACTCACTACACGCTTTTCGCCCTAAATGACGCCTTTGCTGTGTTGTTTCTAAGAGGTTAGCTTGTGTTCTGCCTGCTACGCACTGCTGTAGCGCGACTGAACTATTATGTACAACTTTGTCATCTGCATACTACAAAAAATAGACAATGTGCGATTCATTATGTACCACCGTTCGCACCTTATGCGCATATCATTTTTTTTCTCTCATTCTGTTGAATCTGTTCACCATGAAATCTGTGACAGTCGATAAGCCTCGTCGGGAAACCTAGCTATAGTGGCTGACGGCGCTTTACGCTAAACTGCGTTTACCGCGTGTACGCATATGTCCTTGCACCACTAAATATCTTATAGGGAACTTGTATGAACGGCGGCGACGCTATGCACTCTGGGTAGGCAGCCATTTTTTTTTTCGGAGGCACTCGGGGAGTGCAGCAGTGCCGTCGTGCTTGCGAGAGTTTGCGTGGCTTGCAGGCGTGATCGAGTGCGAGCGCGATGCAAATTTAACTTCAAGAAGAGTCGGGCACAATGTCAGCCTAACCAGATGACTACACCGCAACGCTGTGTCAGAAAGACCTCGAGCGGTACGAAAAAGAGACGAGAATTCGCTCCGAGTGGACCCATTCACGCTTCGTACGGGTGACTGTGAAACTGACGTTCAGTTGTGACCACGCGTTGACAGCTCCGACATTAATGAATTTCTCGTTCCGAGGAAGAGTTTGATTATCCAGGAGCGGTGGAAGTCGAGAAAGGCCATCAAGGGCCACAACTTTTTGACGAGTGGCTGGTTGTTGGACTCGTGAGTGAATAAATTCGCCGCCGATACCGTGATCGGCGTCAATCAAGTAAGAGGTGTTAAATTCATCTGCTGTTAGGAGTGAGTGAGCCTAAAGCATGGCGAGTGTAAAACACCCCTATCACCACAAATTATACATTTAAAAAAGGGTTGTCGAAGTTCATAATAAATATTAACAGTAATATAGCAATAGCAATATTATTAATAATTTCACACTCCAGAAGCAGTGTTCAGACTATTAGCAACAAGGTAAATTATAACACACACAACCCCGAATATCTGCAAGAACGTGAAATACTTGTTATGAAAACAATATAACAACAATGATTCGTGAAAACAAAAACACGGGTATCCCTCCGTCATGGGAATCGGCCTATAACACAAAAATAAAACTTGCCTTTCAAGGGGTATATAAATATTTACTGTACATTGACACCGGGGGCTTTGCCGAACGTATGCCCCGGTGTTTGGATCTATAGTCCCGATCAACATCGATGTACCTTCGGTGACGCTTGGTAAGTACATCTCATCCTGACGACAAACATTCATGACAAATTTATTAAACAAATCATTGTGGTAAATGTGGATGTTAACCACCAAATTATAATCAGAGAAAAAGGCGTGATATCGAAATGAGCGTCGCGTATTGTATGCGGAAATGGGCTAAGCACGACAATCCTCGGCCTGTTAAAGTGTGATTGAACTTCGCGGTATCTGAAAGAAAACATGTCGTGTCAGCTCTGTGTATGCAAATTTATATAAAACTGCAAGCGTGCCCATCAAGTTCTCTCTTTCACTCTCTCTCTCTCTCTCTCTCTCTCTCTCTCTATATATATATATATTATATATATATATATATATATATATATATATATAATATATATATATATAATATATATATATATAGGGCACGGCGGCACCTATAGAGGGCACGGCGGCACCTTGGCCATGCGGATCCCTAACCACTTCGTATTCCTTGTGCAGTTTCTACTCGGCCTGCTGTTCCCACCTTGCACCAGCGCTACCGGAAAGCCATTTTTGGTTAGCGCCACTCGGAAAGCGACGAACAGCCACGTGCCAGAGACAGTTGCAAGGATCGCCCTGGATTATCAACGCCATCAGTACTCGTCGACACTCACGGATTCCGGCGCATGCGCTCACCCGTGGTCGCCCCTCGCGGATCAGCCTATAAGTTCGTCACCCAGGAGCGCGGCGGCCATAGGGCACGGCGGCACCTTGGCCATGCGGATCCCTAACCACTTCGTATTCCTTGTGCAGTTTCTACTCGCCTGCTGTTCCCACCTTGCACCAGCGCTACCGGAAGCGCTACCGGAAAGCCATTTTTGGTTAGCGCCACTCGGAAAGCGACGAACAGCCACGTGCCAGAGACAGTTGCAAGGATCGCCCTGGATTATCAACGCCATCAGTACTCGTCGACACTCACGGATTCCGGCGCATGCGCTCACCCGTGGTCGCCCCTCGCGGATCAGCCTATAAGTTCGTCACCCAGGAGCGCGGCGGCCATAGGGCAACGGCGGCACCTTGGCCATGCGGATCCCTAACCACTTCGTATTCCTTGTGCAGTTTCTACTCGCCTGCTGTTCCCACCTTGCACCAGCGCTACCGGAAAGCCATTTTTGGTTAGCGCCACTCGGAAAGCGATGAACAGCCGCGTGCCAGAGACAGGTTGCAAGGATCGCCCTGGATTATCAACGCCATCAGTACTCGTCGACACTCACGGATTCCGGCGCATGCGCTCAACCCGTGGTCGCCCCTCGCGGATCAGCCTATAAGTTCGTCACCCAGGAGCGCGGCGGCCATAGGGCACGGCGGCACCTTGGCCATGCGGATCCCTAACCACTTCGTATTCCTTGTGCAGTTTCTACTCGGCCTGCTGTTCCCACCTTGCACCAGCGCTACCGGAAAGCCATTTTTGGTTAGCGCCACTCGGAAAGCGATGAACAGCCGCGTGCCAGAGACAGTTGCAAGGATCGCCCTGGATTATCAACGCCATCAGTACTCGTCGACACTCACGGATTCCGGCGCATGCGCTCACCCGTGGTCGCCCCTCGCGGATCAGCCTATAAGTTCGTCACCCAGGAGCGCGGCGGCCATAGGGCACGGCGGCACCTTGGCCATGCGGATCCCTAACCACTTCGTATTCCTTGTGCAGTTTCTACTCGGCCTGCTGTTCCCACCTTGCACCAGCGCTAACCGGAAAAGCCATTTTGGTTAGCGCCACTCGGAAAGCGACGAACAGCCACGTGCCAGAGACAGTTGCAAGGATCGCCCTGGATTATCAACGCCATCAGTACTCGTCAACACTCACGGATTCCGGTGCATGCGCTCAACCGTGGTCGCCCCTCGCGGATCAGCCTATAAGTTCGTCACCCAGGAGCGCGGCGGCCATAGGGCACGGCGGCACCTTTGCCATGCGGATCCCTAACCACTTCGTATTCCTTGTGCAGGTAAGGAAACGTTTCGGTAAATGTATCCGCTCTAGTGACCGATGCCTGTTGGTGCTGCCGTGCCCCCGGCTGTGTGATCTGTTGTTTGAATGCTCATTGTTCGTGAGAAAACTGTTGTTGCTCGGCGGTGATGTAGAGACCAATCCCGGACCTGAGCTCTCTCAAATCATGAAGCAAACTGAATGTAATTTCCGCAGATATTAGGAAATTAAGGAACAGAGACTAGCGGGTATTGAAAATAAACTGGACGCTCTAGGCGCACTAGAAGAAAAACTTAAAGCCTGCAACGACCAGATTTTTGCCATGAATAGCACAATTAAAACGCTTGAGCAAAGAGTTGAGGAGCTTGAGAACCGCAGCCGTCGGTCAAACTTAATTATTTATGGCCTAGAAGAAATGAAAGACGAAACAAGCGATAAACTGGAGCAAGCAGTTAACAAAGGTATAATAGAAAGTGTTCTTGGGCTGGAGCCGGTTCAAATTGAAAGAATTCATAGATTAGGCAGATATGCGCTAAACAAGACACGACCAGTGATTCTGAAGCTTCTTGACTCGAGACAGAAAGGGAGTGTTTTGAAGAATTGCTTCAAGCTCAAAAATACTGGCCTCTCTATAGGGGAGGATTTCGCTCGCAAAACCCGTGAGACAAGGAAAAAGCTTTGGGACAGCGCCAAAACTAATCGGGAAAAAAAAAGACAAAGTCGCACTAGCATACACCAAGCTTTATATTAACGATGTCGCTTTTGTCTGCGACGAAAAGGGTGAAAGGGTTCCAGTAGAAAAAAACGACATAGTAAACCGCCCGAAGACCCGACAACACGCCCAATCAAAGAAATAATGTTACTAACCGTAAACGCCCGCAGTATACTAAATAAATCGGCAAGCCTTGAACAACTACTGCTTGATCAAGAGCCACACATAGTCGCCATCACGGAAACATGGTTGACGCCTGATATCTTAAACGACGAATTCACTCCCCCAGAGTACGCTGTAATCCGGAAAGATCGTCCCACACGTGGTGGGGGTGTGGCCCTGTTGATAAGCAAATCGATTCCTTTTGCCGTGCTTCCCGAAGTTATAGGAGCAGAGGCGGTATTCTGTAAAATTCATTGTGATGGAATTAGCATAGTAACCGGGTGCGTTTACAGAAGCCCCTCATCAGACAACAAATGTATTATAGCGATCCAAGATTATCTTCAAACTCATGCCCATAACTCTCGACTAATCATCATGGGTGATTTTAACCTTCCCGACATAAATTGGAACAACATGCAGTACACGTCACAGTCATCGGAGACACTTATGGATTTATTTTAAATTTCAATCTACAACAAGTCGTGCTTGCGCCAACACGTATAAAAGATCAAACAAAAAGCGTACTCGACCTTATATTGATTAGTGGCCAGTTCCCGTTAAATAAATCAGTAGTCAATGTGATTCCGGGGATATCAGATCACCGCATACCAATCTGTCAGCTCCAACTTGGATATGACATAACACCACGTTCATCAGTAACTACTGTACGAAATTTTCCTAAAGGTGATGATGCCAGCATTGTAACCTACTTAGCTCACGAATTTGAAAACTTTTCAAACCTTGCTATACATCCAACGACTGATGTAAATCATCTATGGTCGTGTTTCAAGACTATCGTTGTGTTCTGCGTTACCCACTTTGTCCCACTGAAAACAAAAAGGCAAAAAAAAACATAATCCTTGGATAACCCGAGAAGTTTTACACGCAAAGCGAAAAGTTAAGAGGCTACGCCAAGCAATCAAAAGAAAGGCAAGAATCCAGTAACCGTATCTAACCTAGCACGTGCTATTACAGACTTCAAACAAAAAGCTAGCTTCGCCAAAAGGCAATATTTTACTACAACGCTTCCGTGTTACATAAAAAACAACCCTCAACGATTCTGGAAACATTTTCGCTCTGCCGCTGAAACAAAGACGTGTTTAAGCGATAGCGATAAAACAAACCAGGCCAATATTTTCAACGATTATTTTCAATCTGTCTTTACTGATGACAATGGCACCACTCCTGCGGCCTTGCCCACAGCTCGAATTCCCATTGAACCATTAGTTATAAGCGACCCCGGGATTCTTAACCTACTTTTGAATCTAGACACGAAGAAAGCCAGTGGCCCCGATGATATTGCAAATGAATTTCTTTTTCGATACGCAGAACCGTGTAGTAAATACCTCGGCATAATTTATCGCAAATCAATAGAAACAGCAAAACTGCCATCAGAATGGAAAGTAGCAAAGGTGATACCCATACACAAAACCGGAGATACTGCTGTTCCTTCCAATTTTAGACCTATATCCCTCACCAGTACGTCATGTAAGATACTAGAGCATATAATCGCTAAGCATTTAACTATTTTTCTAGAAAACAACAATCTCCTGTCCCCCCATCAACATGGCTTCCGGAAAGGTTTATCAACAATCACGCAGCTTACCGAGGTTGTCCACGACCTTGCACTCAGTATAAACAACCGTGGCCAAACTGACGTAATTCTACTTGATTTAGCAAAAGCGTTCGATCGAGTGTGTCATACTAAACTGATTTCGAAATTGCAGAACATTATTGGGGATGGGGAAATTACGAACTGGGTAAGAGACTTTCTTATAAACCGGTCACAGTTCGTGGTTTTCGAACGAGTATCGTCGTGGACAGCCCCAGTTAAGTCAGGTGTTCCCCAAGGCTCCGTCCTAGGGCCATTATTATTTCTAATTACATAAATGACATCACTGATAACATAGACTGCAAAATTAAACTTTTCGCAGACGACTGCATTATTTATAGAGCAATTAACAGTTCGGATGATCATTTATCTTTAAATAATTCATTGAGTAAGATTGCTCACTGGTGTGAGCAGTGGCAAATGTTAATTAACCTAACAAAAACAGTTTGCATGACGGTAACTAGGAAAAAAGAACCCTCCGACTTTACCTATACAATTAACGGCGTACCTTTACAAAGAGTTACGCAGCAGAAGTATCTTGGCGTCACCTTGACTTCCGAATTGAGATGGGATGCGCACATTAACAATGTTACAGCATCGGCTTTGCGTAAACTGTTTTTTCTACGAAGGCGTTTACCCTTCGCGCCGACAGATACTAGGCTCCTAACTTACACCACATTCGTGCGACCAATCTTGGAGTACGCTAACACTGTGTGGTTCCCGCAAGGTGTTACTAATATAGCAAAAGTTGAACGGGTTCAAAGGAAGGCCATTAGGTTTATACATAATAAGTACAAACGCACCGACTCACCCACACACCTTTTAGAAACCTCCGGTCTACCCACTCTTGCAACAAGAGCAAAAATCGCGCGTCTCAAATTTTTACACCACATTCTGCATAACCACAGCCGGATCGATGCATCCAGGTACATATCTTTGGCAGAATCACGAACACTACGACATAAACATGCATACACTATCAAAGAATACTCTTCCAACAACGACTGTTTCAAGCAATCCTTTTTCCCCCTGTCAATCAGCGAATGGAATAGGTTAGATCCCTCCATTACTAACGTAACATCACTGGCAGAATTCACTTCAAAAATTGAGAGTATACTTTGAGACAACGGCTTTCTTCAACCATGACCTCCAATATTGTTTTCCAGTAGTATTTATTTGGATGTATAAGTTTACACAATGCCTTCTCTGTATAAAACTGTATTGATTTTTTTTATGCAGCAAAGATTTAGTTTGCTGCTTCCGAAGTGTGAATATTTGGAGTGCATAAATACCTATGTCTAATGTTTCTATGTAACTAGGATTATTATTACTAATTTTAAAATAACTACAGTTCTGTATGCCGCCTGTAAGAAAGTACTTAGCATTCATTGTATTTTGATACTCATGCCCTCCTGCTTTGGTCTCGTAAGAGACTGGCAGTATTGTAAATAAATAAATAAATAAATAAATAAATAATTATATATATATATATATATGTATGTATGCACGTATGTATGTATGTATGCACGTATGTATGTATGTATGCACGTATGTATGTATGTATGCACGTATGTATGTATGTATGTATGTGTATGTATGTGTATGTATGTGTATGTATGTATGTATGTATGCGCATGTCTGCTGCCGAGTAGGTAGGTAACTCGTTAATACAAGCAGGTGGGATGAAGCGAAGCCATTAGACTATTGAGCGTTGAAAACCACACGAGCCGCAAATACGAGAAACCTTCCCAGGGCTGGTAGGCTGTGCCATGCGGTAAAGACAAAATTCATCACAGTTCTCGCAGGAAGATGGAGTAGGCCGGAGCGGCGCACCATCTCACATTGTTCACTTGTCAGATCAGGCAAGGAGACATTGATGTGCTCTAGCAAAACGACAGAGCTATCGCCTTTTTTTTACTAGTTGGGATAAGGGTAGAAGAATACAATGATATTATTGTAACAAAAGATTAAAAATCAATACGAATTAACATCGAATGAGTGAGGGGAGAAATATATATGGTAAATACTAATATAAAAAAACTTTATTCACACTTCAGTACGCCATACATATTGCGACTGAGGGATGTGGAAGACGAAGATGACGTTCGCTCTCGCGGCGCTGGCTCACGAGGAGGTACTGGCTACGCTTTCTCGGCTTCCATTCTTTGGTGCACGAGACGTGATGCAGCGCGTACGTGTCACTAGCACCATTCCAGTGATGTTCGACGCCGCCGCAGTTGATTGTGTCTTTGGATCCCCGCTTGCTTCCTGGTCGTTATGTTCATACCGGGCTTTCTCGCTGCCGTTGTCCGGACACCACTCTGATGCAGGCCCCGTCTTCAGTCTCACTCAAGCCTTCGATGTTCCAGGCAACACGTGTTGGGCCGTCGGCCGCGTTCACACCCGACTTTGTTGCCGCAAGGTTCGAACAAGCATCGAGAATTCAGGCGATGACATCAGTAACCTTTGTTGCAAGTTTCCCGCTCCGTCTTCGAGGGCTGCACTCAGGGCAGCCTTGAGATTCGAGCATGTCAATGTCACCGACGGCGGACGCGCCCCAGCGTGCCTGCACCGAATCTAATAAAAGCAACGGCCCTCGAGTCTACGGAAAATTACGGCGGTACCACCAACCAGTTGGCGCCATCACGTGCTTCGCCAGGAGTGGTGCTTATGCGAAGTTGGGCTCGGTGCTGCTTCTTGATGGGAATGTGGCGCCTGTCACCGTGTGGTCATTGCCCGGTGGTATGCTGCGGACCTGTGCCTGGTACATTATTGTTTGATTTTATCCTCAACCTGCAACCAGGACAGCTTAGCTACTGATTTTATTTGATGTTTGTGTATAATTGTATAATTCTAATGGTTGTGTATCATTGATACGATAGCTGATTTTAATAAATACTTGTGGCGAATTTTCGTTCGTATTGTCTTTGTGAAGGCAGTGTCAGAAGCTCTCCGCTTTTTTCGGTGGTATGTTCACATGTGTATCGCTGGCGTACCAAGTCGGGGAAGGGGAAAGGGGTGTTATGGCTACAACCAACCCCCCCCCCCCCCCCGCGCCCCCAAAAAAAAATTTTCATTCTTGCATGGGCACGCGAACGCTTGGTCCACTTCTCTCCGCTGGTATCCTCTCCCACGCCACTTTGCCCTCTCGCCGAGCGCCCTTCCCATTCCTCTCTTAATTTCGTGTGGCACACGTCATCGCTGACGGGCACCTTGAAACACCGTCTACATCCGGTTGCCGCGACTCCAGCCATCGACTCGGTCAGTTCCGTTGTAGCTGCGTGCTTGTTGGCGAACCGTCCATGGCTCCCGTAAGGGTGCCGGTATGGACACGGCGTTGCGCGCACGCCTTCAAAGGATCACCGAGGCGATGAACCCGTACGGGGACACGACGTGCCTCGCACGTGCTGCACGCATGCAGGCAAAGGCGTAGTCTGAATTTTTTTTTTGTGGGGGTGGGGGAGTTCACGCCAACTCGACTGGAAGGAGGGGGGACAAAAGCATCCGTTTTTTTCTGTTACGTGACTATCAGCGGTAGATTGAGCAGATTCATATGTACAAGCATGTATACCAAAGTCGCGAGACGCCCCCTTCTCCTTGTACGTATAGGCTGCGGAGAGGGCCAGTAAAAGTAAAGTCATTATCATCATCATCATTATATTAATAATCACCAACCTGACTACGCCAACCGCAAAGTAAAAGCATCTCCCATCATCAACCAATCAACCTGGTCTTGTGCTTTCGGCTCCCACGTTGTACCTGCGAATTTCTTCATCTCATGAAATCACCTACCTTTTTGTCTCCCATTCGGGCGTTGTTCTTCTCTGGGAATCCGGCCCCGCCGCGGTGGTCTAGTGGCTAAGGTACTCGGCTACTGACCCGCAGGTCGCGGGTTCAAATCCCGGCTGCGGTGGCTGCATTTCGGATGGAGGCGGAAATGTAGGCCCGTGTACTCAGATTCGGGCGCACGTTGAAGAACCCCAGGTGGTCGAAATTTCCGGAGCCCTCCACTACGGCGTCTCTCATAATCATGTGGTGGTTTTGGGACGTTCAACCTCACAAATCTGATCTAATCTTCTCTGGGAATCCGGCCATCATCATCATTATCATCATTATCATCAGCCTATTTCCACTGCAGGACAAAGGCCTCTCCCATGTTCCGCTAGTCAACTCGGTCCTGCGCATTCTGCTGCCATTTTACAGCCGCAAGCTTCTTAATCTCATTTGCCCCCCTAACCTTCTGTCTCCCCCTAACCCACTTATTTCTCTGCCCCGCAGGGGCGCCTGCGTAAGTAGGCGTTTGGTGTGTAGCGACACCACGGACCCGAGCTAACGAGGGAGTTTCGGCTCCCTCCCACGCCTAGCCGTGCGGGGCTTTGCCGTGTCCGGGGAAAAGGGGATCCTGGGGGTTGAGCCAATGCTGGGTGATTGGACCGTTAAGGCCCCCCGGCAGAGGCAACACACCCCTTTGGCCCCGGCTTCACGTAGACGACACCCCTGGGCTGACCCACCCAGGGGAAATCGGCAGTCGCCTTTTCCTATCTCTCTCTTCCTACATCTTAGTCTTTTCTCGTCTTTAAATCTATCCTGTCTTCTTCTCTCTTCCATTTACTTCCGATTTTTCCTGGCGGCAAGGGTTAACCTTGTGTAATTACTCAACCTTGAGTAGTTATATTTGGTTATAGTGGCAATGTACGGCTGGCGTCTGCAGCCTTATGCTATTAAGTGCTTCAGCGTCCCCTGGTTGGACTCCATGGTGGGTGGTCGCCATTGCTGCCGAAAAAAAACTACACTACTATGGGAACACCTGCATTTCCCCGTCTACTAGATCGTCCTCCGCCTAAGAGGGGACGCACCGATGACATCTCAATTTTCAGCCAACCCAGACAATGTTTCCCCAAATTCCATGTTGTGCACAGCGAAAACCCAACAAAACAAGCCAGAGTCATATCTCCATTTCTTGTTGCTAAATCTCTGACTGAGGTCTTTGGCCCAGGATACAAGGTTACAAAAATGGCTAGCGGAGACCTTCTCCTTGAGCTGCCGGAAAAACACCACTATGAAAAAATTGGCAGTCTCGTAGCATTTGGTAACATCCCAGTATCTGTTTCACCTCATAGATCAATGAACACCTCACGCGGAGTTGTTTCAGAAGCAGACCTTCTTGAAATGTCTGAAGAGGAACTGCTTGAAGGGTGGAAAGAGCAAAATGTCACAGATGTGAAACGAATCGTCATCAGACGAGAAAACAAAGAAATACCTACCAAACATTTAATACTCACCTTCGCATCTAGCACACTGCCTTCATCTGTAGACACAGGCTACATCAAACTATCTGTCCGTCCCTACATTCCCAATCCAAGACGGTGTTTCAAATGTCAACGATTTGGTCATGGTTCGCAGAACTGCCGGGGTCAGGAAACTTGTGCAAGATGTGGTGGCCGCGGCCACCCATCTGATAACTGTGTTACCACGCCCCACTGCGTGAATTGTGACGGGGAACACGCCGCGTATTCGCGTTCGTGTCCTAACTGGAAGAAAGAAAAAGAAATCATCACTCTTAAAGTCAAAGAAAACATCACATTCAAAGAAGCAAGACGAAGAGTGTCGCCATTTTATGGCGCAACATATGCTGATGCGGCGCGTCAGGGGGCAACGTCGCACCAGCCCTCGCCACCCCTTCGGCCTGCGCAGAGCGAGCCGTCGGCTGTGGCACCTGCCCCCAAGGCGGCTGTAGCCCAGGCTACACCGCCTACTCCCAAACAGAGACCGGAGACTCCAGAGTCTTCGGGTCTCAAGGCCTCCCCTCACCAGGCGAGGCCCAAAATCCAAACTAACAGCCCGCACGTGCGGGCATCCAGTGCCTCCGAGGAGGCAATGGATACGTCGGCACCCGTGGTGCCGAAAGAGCGGCGTGGCTCCTTGGAGCGCGCCAGGAAAACAAAAAAGCAAATAACAGGGCCTGGTGACGGCCCTGTTAAGTGAACTCAAACTCCCCGTCTAAACAGCCACTCGCTTTTCGTACACACAGCATTATTTTACATTCACCATGAACACTCAAATCATACAATGGAATGTCAGGGGCCTTCTCAGAAACCTTGACGACATCCAAGAACTCCTACACGAACACTCACCAAAAGTGCTGTGTGTACAAGAAACACACCTTAATTCAAAACACACAAATTTTCTTCGCAAATACGTTATTTTTCGAAAGGACCGTGATGATGCCATGACATCATCCGGAGGTGTTGTCATCATAGTGAATCAAGGAATTGCATGCACACACTTACAACTCCAAACATCCCTTGAGGCAGTGGCTGTTCGAGCGGTTCTTTTTGATAAACTAATCACAATCTGCACTATTTACATCCCTCCTAGCTATCAGCTGCAAAAACGTGATTTACACTCTTTAATTGATGAACCTCCGGAGCCTTATGTTCTCCTTGGAGACTTCAATGCGCATAGCAGGCTATGGGGAGACTCTCGTTGCGACGCGCGAGGTCGACTGATTGAACAATTCCTTCTCTCGTCAAACGCATGTCTCCTAAATAGAAAAGAACCAACCTATTATAATATCGCACATAACACTTACTCCTCCATAGACCTAAGCATAGTCTCTCCATCTCTTGTGCCTCTGCTTCAGTGGAAAGTCGTCAGTAATCTGTACGGAAGCGACCACTTTCCCGTAGTTTTGAGCACAACTACAGCAACTGAGTGTACACCCCGTGTTCCCAAATGGCTCATAAACAGAGCCGACTGGGAACGGTTTCATACCATCGCTCGTATAGATTGGAGTGACATAAGTACTTTAAGCATTGATGTTGCTGTCGACTACTTCACAGCTTTTTTGATTGATGCTGCAACAAAATGCATCCCACAAACAAATGGGCACCCAGGAAAACGGCGTGTGCCATGGTGGAACTCTGAATGCCGAAACGCGCGCAAACAGCAAAACAGAGCTTGGAGGCTGCTTCGGAACTCACCAACAGCCGAAAATCTTGACACCTTCAAGAAAATAAAGTCTCAAGGCAGGAGAACGCGTCGGCAGGCCAGAAGAGAAAGCTGGCAGAAGTTTTTGTCAGGGATCAATTCATACACACAGGAGGCTAAAGTCTGGAACATGGTCGGTAGGATAGCAGGAAAACAAGTACACACACTTCCACTCGTGGACACTCAGGGTGATACCTTGGAAGATCAGGCAAACTTCCTCGGTGCACACTTCGAACAGGTGTCCAGCTCATCCCACTATACTGACACTTTCCAAAAATACAGAACAAGAATAGAAAAGCAGAAACTTGAACACAAATGCACTAGATCCGAGGCATATAACCAAGCTTTCAGTCTAGCTGAGCTGCAAATGTCTCTTAACTCCTGCAGTACTTCTGCCCCAGGTTCTGACCGTGTGGTGTATGAAATGTTAAAAAACCTACCAATCGAAACACGAAAAACCTTACTTTGTTTGTACAATGCTATCTGGTTTTCTGGCGCTATCCCTACCTCCTGGAAAGAGGCTATTATTATTCCCATTTTAAAAGAGGGCAAAGACCCTTCTTTACCCTCGAGTTATAGGCCTATAGCACTTACAAGCTGCTTGTGCAAAGTCTTCGAAAAAATGATAAACTGCCGACTTGTACATTACCTTGAAACAAATAATTTGCTCGACCCATTTCAGTGCGGGTTTCGAGAAGGTAGATCCACCACAGACCACCTTGTTCGTATCGAGGCACAGATCAGAGACGCCTTCGTCCATAAACAATATTTTCTCTCCGTGTTCCTCGATATCGAAAAGGCTTATGATACAACATGGCGTTTCGGAATTCTAAGAGACCTTTCCCACCTTGGCGTGCGCGGAAGAATGTTTCACATAATCAAAAGTTACCTGTCCAACCAGATTTTCCGTGTCCGAGTGGGCACGGTTCTATCCCAAACATTTGTTCAGGAAACAGGCGTGCCACAAGGTGGTGTACTTAGCTGCACACTTTTTCTCATAAAAATGAATTCCTTGCGCTTGACCATCCCTCGCAATATGTTTTATTGCACATATGTCGATGACGTCCAGCTTGGCTTTAGGTCTTGCAATCTGGCATTGTGTGAGCGGCAGGTTCAGTTAGGTTTAAACAAGCTCTCCAAATGGGCAGAGGAAAATGGATTCCGACTGAACCCACAAAAAAGCACGTGTGTCTTGTTCTCCCGAAAGAGAGGCATGCACTCAGAACTCGACATTAAACTGAACCGTCAACGTCTGTCCGTCAAAGCCGAGCATAAATTCTTAGGCCTAATCTTGGACAACAAGTTGACCTTCGTGCCGTACATCAAGTATCTAAAAACAAAATGTTTAAAAGCCATGAATGTTTTAAAAGTGTTGTCACGTACTACTTGGGGCAGTGATAGGCAATGCCTCATGAACCTCTATAGAAGCCTGATTCGCACCCGCTTAGATTATGGGGCCGTTGTTTATCAGTCTGCTACTCCAAGTGCCTTGAAGATGCTTGACCCCGTGCACCATTTGGGCATCCGCCTTTCTACGGGTGCTTTTCGCACCAGCCCCGTAGAAAGCATTTATGTTGAGTCGAATGAGTGGTCGCTTCATCTGCAGAGAACTTACATGTCCTTTGTTTATTTCCTTAAGGTGAAAGCAGATAAGAAGCACCCCTCATACTCCACTATTATTGATTTGTCGAGCTCCATTCTGTTTCAAAACAGGCCTTCGATGAGGCAGCCCTTCTCAGTTCGCCTGAAAAGTCTAGCTGAGGAAACTGGAGTCTCACTTGAACATAGTTTAATGGCTCCTGTAGCATATCTGCCACCGTGGCAATGGCAGACTATAGACTGTGATGTGTCCTTACTTGAAGTTACAAAACATGCGCCTATTGCCCATATCCGAACATACTTCCTGGAACTTCAACACAAATACACACGTCCTGAGTTCTTTACAGATGCCTCCAAGTCTAACTCCTCTGTGTCCTACGCTGCTGTCGGCCCATCTTTTTCGGATGCTGGCCCTCTACATCCAGACACAAGTATCTTCACAGCGGAAGCCTACGCGATACTTGTGGCGGCTAAACACATCAAGCAATTACAAATACAAAAAGCAGTAATTTATACAGACTCCCTCAGTGTAGTAACGGCTCTGCACACTCTTAAAAAACACAAAAACCCAGTCCTTGTCTCACTTTACTCCATTTTATGCACACTATACACACTCAAACAACATGTTGTAGTGTGCTGGGTGCCAGGGCACCGTGAGATTCAAGGCAACGTGAGGGCGGATCAGCTCGCTGCATCCGCCCACAAAAACACTGCATCTACACCCAGATCAATCCCGGCCCTCGATCTTAAGCCGTCTCTCAAACGAAACCTCAGAGTATACTGGCAGAGCAAGTGGGATACACACACACAAAACAAACTACACGTTATTAAGCCACACCTTGGTCATTGGCTGCCAGTATCGAAATCGCGTCATACAGAGGTAATACTAACGAGACTCAGGATAGGACACACATACACGACACACACACACCTTTTGTCCGGTGGCGATCCACCATTGTGTGACAGATGTGGTGAAGTATTGACTGTCCTTCACATTTTAATTGAGTGCAAACAATTGGACACTGTAAGAAAACAACACTTTCCATTACCCTACCGACAACATATACCTTTGCACCCTGCAATGTTCGTCGGTAGGGAACCACTTTTTAGTCATAAATCATTGCTAGCGTTTTTAAAAGAAATTCACAGCTTTCACATCATATACCCGGGCATCCCGTAGCATGACCTCTCCAGAGAGGTTTTTGCTGCGGTGGCTACACAAGAAAGCACATGCCTCACGGCCCTTGGACGCAAGGGTTTGAACGAGTGAGGCACTTGTGCTAATGCCATACATATCCACCATCGTCTTTTATTATCACCAACTTTTGTCATCTGTTCACATTACACACACCTTCCACGGCATGGTCATGATTTTATTATTTGTATGTTTTTACCCGCCTTACTGCGAGGAATTTTATGGCCCTTATACAGCCACTTATCACAATCATTGTCCATATTTTTAGTAAGATGAACTGGCGCTCTTTGGCCGTGAATCGGCCCTTGCGCCATAAAACATCAAACATCATCATCATTATTTCTCTGGGAATCCAGTTAGTTACCCTTAATGAGCAGCAATTATCCTATCTACGCGCTACATGCCCGGCCGATGTCCATTTCCTCTTCTTGGTTTCAACTATGATATCCTTAACCTTCGGTTGTTCCCTAATCCACTCTGCTCTCTTCTTGTCTCTTAAGGCTACACCTAACGTTTTTCTTTCCATTCATCGCTGCGTCGTCCTCAATATAAGCTTAACCCTTTTTGTAAGTCTCCAGGTTTCTGCTCCGTAGCTAAGTACCGGCAAGATGCAGCTCTTATACTCCTTCCTCTTGAGTGATCGTGGTAATCTACCTACCATGATTTGAGAGTGCTTGCCAAATGTGCTCCACCCCATTCTTATTCTTCTAGTTTCTTCGATCTCGTGGTTTGGCTCTATGTTTATTACCTGCCCTAAGTAGATGTAGTCTTTCACATCTTCAAGTGCTCTACTGCCTATCTCGAAGCGCTGTTCTCTTCCGAGATTGTTGTGCTTTACTTTCGTTTTTTTTTACAGATTAATTTTAAGACCTAGCTACGTTTCTGCTCTCCTTGTCTAACTCTGTAATCATGAGTTGCAATTCGTCCCCTGAATTACTCATCAACGCAACGTCATCGGGGAAGCGCAGGTTACTAAGGTACTCTCCAATAACTCTTATGCCTAACTGTTCCCATTGTAGGCCTCTGACAACTTCCTGTAAACATGCGGTAAATAGCATTGGGGAGATTGTAACCCCTTGCCTTACATCCTTCTTTATTGGTATTCTGTTGCTTTATTTATGGAGCACTATATATGGTAGCTGTTGATCATCTGCAGATTTCTTCCAGGATGTTTATATATCCTTCGTCAACGCCCTGATTCCGCAGTGTCTGCATGACTGGAATATGGTCAGTTACCCTTCCTGATCAGTGGTGATCCTGCCTACGTGCAACGTGCCCGGACTATGTCTGTTTCTTTTTCTTGATTTCAACTATGATATCTTAAACCCCGTTGTGTAGGCTGACCCACTCTGATTTATTCTTGTCTCTTAAGGTTGCACTTATGAATTTTTCTTCCGTCACTCTGTGTCGTCCTACATTTAAGCTGACCTGTCCTTGAAAGACTTCAGGTTTCTACTCGGTAGGTAAGTACCGGAAAGATGCAGCTGTTATATACCTTACTTTTGAAGGTTGGTGTCTGATTACCATTCATGATTTTACAATGTTTGCCAAATGTGATCCACCCCATCCTCATTCTTCTAGTTAAGTATTTCACTCCAACGGTTCGGCTCCGCGGTTACTACCTGTCCTAAATAGGCATATTCCTTTACAAGTTCCAGTGTCTTTCCACCTATCGCAAAACGCTGTTTTCTGCCGAGACTGTTGCACAATACTTTAGTTTTATGCATATTAATTTTTAGGCATACTCTTATGCTTTCCGCGTCCAGTTCAGTGATTATGAGCTGTAATTTGCCCGCTGAGTTACTCATCAAGGTAATGTTGTCAGCGATTCGCAAGTTACAAAGATACCCTCCACTAAAATCTAACCTATCTCCCTCATTACTGCAGATGTCCATCAATCTCTGCAAATCTTCCTTGTTGTTGGCCATTAGCACTATATCATCTGCGTACATTAATGCTGGTAGTGCCTGTTCAATAAGTTTTCCTTGTTTGACTAAAGAGATGTTGAAGCCCAGCCCACTTCCCTCTAATTTTGCCTCTAATCCTTGTAGGTACATCATGAATAGTAAGGGTGACAGGGGGCAGCCCTGCCTAAGCCCCCGTTTTACCTCTGCAGGCTTGGATACCTGTTTTTCCCACTTTATAGCTACCTTGTTACCTTTATAGATACCCTTTAAAAGATTAGTGACTACATGTTCCACGCCTAGTGTGTCCAGTATTCCCCACAATTCCTCTTGAACCACGCTATCGTACGCTCCCTTGATATCCAAAAATGCTAGCCACAGGGGCCTGTGTTCCTTTTCTGCTATTTCTATGCACAGCGTCAATGAGAACAGATTGTCTTCCAACCTCCTGTGTTTCCGAAACCCATTCTGCAGTTCCCCCAGCACCCCCTCATTTTCTATCCATGCCTGCAGTCTTTCCTTTATAATCTGCATTGCCAACCTGTAGACCACTGATGTCACTGTTGTAGGACGGTAGTTGTTTATGTCAGCTTTGTCCCCCTTTCCTTTATAGATCATGCTCATCCTGCTAAGTTTCCATCCATCGGGGACCTCACCATCGATTATTGTTTTGCTCACTGTCTTTCTCAAAGTCAGTTTTGACTTCGGACCCAATGTTTTTATCAGCATAATTGGAATGCCATCTGGGCCTGTTGATGTACTACTAGGAACCCTTTTCTCAGCCCTTTCCCACTCTCGTTGTGAAAATAGAGCCATTGCACCACTTGATTCGTCCTTTTCTATTGTGGTGCATAAAGTACTTCTTTGTTGAAATTTTTCTGTCACCCTTGCTCTTATATATTCAATAGCTTCGTCCCCTTCTAGCTTGGCACCTTGGGCTGTAGTTATAAAACTCTGCTCTAGGCTCGTCTCATTTCTTAGGGAGTTTAGATGGTTCCAAAATTTCGCAGCTGCCTTTCTATCTTTTTTATGTACTTCTGCCAGCCACTGAGCTCCCTTTCTTCTAATCTTTTCATTGATCAGAAGGGATGCAGCCCTTCTACAGCTTAGAAAGGCTTCCCATTTTCTTTCAACATCATCTGTCGGTTCACCCCCGCTGCTTAGCATGTCTGTGTTCCCTAGAGGCTTCCTGACGTTTTGCTATGGCTCTCTTAACTTCCTCATCCCACCAACTTTTGGGTTTGTGTCTTCTTTTCCGGGGTAACTTGTTACGCGTCTTAGCAAGCTCTAGCTCAAAGAGTTTAATTATATTCATGTATGTCCACACTGTCTTATTATCCTCCGTGATTACTTTCTCAATTTGTTTAGTGGCTATTTCAATTTGCCTTTCTGAATAAAAATTTTCCTGTAGTTGCTCATTTTGTCTCCTTCCCACTTTCACTGCTCTTCTAAAACTTAGCTTGATACGTTTGTGATCACTACCCAGACTTCTGGAGCCACCTTCATCTATGTGCATTCCCCTGAGCTTATCATACATCCTATGTGACATCAGTGCATAATCTATCGTCGACTGCAGCCGTCCTACCTCCCATGTTATTTGCCCTTCACACTTCTCGGTACTGTTGCAAATGATCAAATCAAGCCTTTCACACATATCCATGATCATTTTGCCTGTCGGGTCGGTATACCCATCTATATCTTCTATGTGCGCATTCGTGTCTCCTATTATAATTATCTCGCACTCTCTTCCTAACTCCTGAATGTCCTTTGATATACACTCTACCATTGCCTGGTTTTCCTCTCTGGCCTTTGCTCCCGTCCACAAGTACACAAAACCAAGGAGTGTCATTTGACCTGCCACTTTCCCTTTTAGCCATGAATGTTCCTTGCACTCCTGCTTGACCCTTTGCCAGTCTGTACTTTTATGAATGAATGCCCCAATACCAACCCCCTTTCTGCTGCCTTCTGTTCTGTTACAATATTCCCACGCGTAGTCCGGATTGTTCGGAGGTTGTTCCATGTCCCTGAGATGTGTTTTTACAAAACCGTATACCATCGGCCTCTCTTCCCTTAGCTGTTCTTCTATCTCTTCCCACTTCAGCCTGTTCCTACCACCCTGCATGTTAATATACCCCATGTCTGAATGGGCTCGGTGCTCGTGGCTATGTCTATTTATGCCCCGGACTCTACCTATCTTAGATATTGGTGCCACTTTGGAATCGTATCTGTCCATAACACCTGTCGAAGAGTCTCCCTGGTTGTTTTCCTCGTTACTAGCTATCCTGCACCCCGAAGGGCTCGCTTGCCCCCCAAAAAAGCTACTGCGCGTCCTGCAAGTCGCGTACTACTCGACTGCAGCGCCGCCGCTACGCGCAACGTGGAAGGTATCACGCGGCGAGGTGTGGTCACGCCACTGAACACTTCTAGTACACTCTAGTTGCGCTACACTCGAAGAGGAAAGTGTGATGAGCGGCAAGCGGCGCCTACGGAGCGCACTGAAGTCTCCGAGGAGAAGCCGCGTGGGGGCACACGCAATCGTTTATACGTTGTTTGCACGTTTCAGACAGTTTCGTTGGACGCGTTCGTCCTCGGTTTTTTTTTTTAATTGCGGTGGCACTCTGACACCAATGATTCTGTATGCACACTCATGGCGCGAAAACAAAGCCATTGCTTCGTCCCGGGGTTCACTACAGGCTACAAGTCAGCTAAAAAGAAGCACGCGTTGTTCGGCGTACCGATGGACGAAGCTCTGTTAGCGCAGTGGTGGAGAGCGATCCCGCACGCTGACAAGTCAAGCTGCTTCAAGAAAACTCGGCTGAGTGCGAGCTGCACTTAGGCGAGAGGTATATCTCCCGGCTCTTCGAGCGATTGGCGAAATGGTCCGCATCTAAGGGGACTGGTAGACCCATGGGCGCGCTTGCCGTTCACAGGGGGGGGGGGGGGGGGGGGGGGGAAGGTTCATTGCGGGGCAACTTCTTCCTATTAAATCAGTGTGTGAGGCAGATTTCACGCCCCCCTTTTAGAAAACTAAAAGAGTGACCCACTGCCTAGTCAATGTATAGACCAGAATTAGCGCCCTCCTCCCAGGTGGCCAGCCGCTTTTGTCTGTCTCGTGCGGGCGTCTATGGGTAGGCCTTTCGGAGAAGCTGTTCGCGTATGTAGACGCCTTTGAAACCACTTTTTCAAAGGGCTTTAGCTACAACGATCTTCACATTGACAGCTTGCAAAAGCTTGTTTCCTGCATGAAAAAAAGATGTCACACTGGACTGCGAACAACATGGTCCGAGCCTTGCCAATCAAGTAAAGTTTTTTTCTGCTCACCCATTGCATTTTTACACAAAGGTACTCCACAAGGAGCGAGCATCTTCTCGTGAAAAGAGGAAGTACCCGACGCTCAGGCTCATTCCCTAGGCTTGCAGCCCAATGTTCTGTGAGGCGCTTGTGAACTATAAAACTTTTTTTGGGGGGGGATGAAAAAGGACGTGCGACAAATTTTTGAGAATGCATTGTTGTAAACAGATAGTGAGTCACTACTCGGAAATGCGTTGTATGACGTGTGTGCAGAAAATAAAAGAATTCCATTTAGATGCCCCGCCGGTCGCGGGTTCTAATCCCGGCTGCGGTGGCTGCATTTCCGATGGAGGCGGAAATGTTGTAGGCCCGTGTACTCAGATTTCGGTGCACGTTAAAGAACACCAGGTGGTCAAAATTTCCAGATCCCTCCACTACGGCGTCTCTCGTAATCATCAGTGGTTTTGGGACGTTAAACTCCACATATCAATCAATCCATTTAGATGCCGCTCGTGATTATCGTCTCTTAGCATGACGTTTTGAATTATGGGCTTTATTTACAGAGTAGTGCTTGATTAAATGTTGGTTCGCCGTGGAAAGTGTCGCAAGCAATGGCTCACAACTGAGTTCATCGTTCCACTCTTCTACCACTTCACATCGACAAAGTGTTTCAGTGCCGTTACACGCTCACTTTCGGCATCTTGTCAACCTGACGATATTACAGTTTAGTCGCGCGCCTGCGTAGGCATCCTGTTTTCAGAAGCTAACGAACATATTTTCTTGGTCGCCATTTGAGGCCATGCACGAGCAAAAAACATATATTTTACATGTTTCACATTGGACGCGCGTGCGGTTGATTGCGGTCTCTGCGCAGCGCATCGCCGCCTTGGGTGACGTGCAAACGTGTGCCAGCGTCATCTTTTGGTTTCCTCCCAGGGCGTTACGCGCTAGCCGGCGCGTTCATCACACTTTTCTATTCTAGCCACTGTACCCCCACACAGAAACGCCTGCTGCGCCGCATGGAAGTGACGTCATGCACTTTTTCGATTAGGCGTTTTGTGTGAATAGTCGGAGTGCTTAGCGGTACGTCTAGACGTAATGATAGAAGGAGTAGCAGTTACGTCGAAACGTAAAAGTAAAAAAAATGTTATGTGCAGCATGACAATTTATACAAAACTGTCTTGTTAATCGTTCCGAACCGATAGGCAGCTGCGGGGTAGTAGGTTGAAGCGCCACAATTACAACTGGTGAGGTCGGTGGTTCGAGCCTTACTGCAGTCTTTGTTACTCCTTTTTTTTTTTGTTCATGCATGTATTATTTTAACATATGCGCATCCTCATCGGTTTCCCGTGAGCCTGACTTGCTGCTGGTTGTGGTGGTCCTATCCACATGCCCTTTAATATTGGACGTTTGATGACTCTCGATGAATCGGGTATATTTACTATGATTAGGTGATTTGAAAAATTATTGCTCTTAATCGGCGAGACGCAAATGGACACGCCCCGCCGCGGTGGTCTAGTGGCTAAGGTACTCGGCTGCTGACCTGCAGGTCACGGGTTCGAATCCCGGCTGCGGCGGCGGATTTCCGATGGAGGCGAAAATGTTGTAGGCCCATGTGCTCAGATTTGGGTGCACGTTAAAGAACCCCAGGCGGTCGAAATTTCCGGAGCCCTCCACTACGGCGTCTCTCATAATCATATGGTGGTTTTGGGCCAATAAACCCCACATATCAATCAATCAATCAATCAATCCATCAAAAGGACACGAAAAACTCAAACGCAGCTGGCTGCATTGGTTTCTCCGGCACACATGTCAAGAATGTTGATTTCCACGGTTTATCAAAGTTTTGATGACAGAAAAGCGCACAGACACAGAGTCTCAGGAAATTTATGTCGCTCAGTGTACCATCACCTGGCGAGGTAACCAGCAGGGCGCTTCGAAGTACTGACGTGCCACCGCAATGATTTAGGCAATCAGCACTTGATAAACGATGCCCAAGGAGAAGTGCCGACGGCGTTAACCCATGTAACTACAAAACAGCTTGTCTGCCTTGCTGAATAACACGCGCGGCCTGTGACAGCACGGGATCATTCACGTAGCAACGGATGAGAACGGCCTACGTGTTCGCACTTAACATAATGCCGGCAATGCAGTAGCTTTGGCCTTCGGAGATCACAGGCTTCGTAAGAACACTACAATTAAGTTGTTTCCATCCTTAGTAAGAACACTTCGCAGACGCACTGGGGTTTCATGCATGTGCGTCCAGTCAGTCACACGTGAGCTGTGCAAAAGCATTTGTTTCATCGTCATCCTTGCCCTTCGCGACCAGCAAAACTCGGCAGCAAGGGCAATTTCACATTTGACAACACCACATTTGGCATCGCAATCTAGAAAATGCAGTACGTCAACAAATATAATCCACACTTCATACTGAGAAATTTCATGGCGTACACACTCAGATGAAGTTACGGCGCGGTGGACGGCCACGCTAGCTCCAACCTCCAGGTTCAACTAGGCATCCAGCAATCACAAGAATTAGCGACGACACAGGGTCTCCGGTCCTCCTTTGGGTGGCCTATGCCATGGCCACGATTTCGTCGGAGTTTTCACCACCAACACACTTCGCAGGCAGCTCAGTAGGTGTACTGGTAGGTGTTCTGTGGGCAGCTACCATCCCGCACTGTTTACCTTGCGCAGCCACAGCGCCCATGGCGCCTTCACTGTACTTAAAATACTTGTAATATGTGCATAAATATCAATTATAAAGTGATTGACTTACCAAACATTTCTGTACGAAAAATTTTGTAGGTTTAACGCATTATATTTTGATAATTTATACACCTAAATAGATTTAGATAATAATTTTTAAATTAACGTCACTGTCGTGCGGCGCAAAAGTCGCATCTTTTTTTCTTTTTTTTTACCGCACTACCTCCGAACCTACCCCAGATCCAAATTACCCCAAGGAGTTTTTATATCCTCCTTGAATTACCCGGATAGATTCTGTGAGAAAAGAAGGGGCTGTGCTCATCATGGGCTCAAAGCGCAGGCAAATACATAACTTGTTTGACGTTGATAATAAACATTAGGTATATTTGTAAATAAAGGTTTGCGTTTTGGCAGAGACTGCTGCGCCGCGTGGCGCAAGGGCCACCCCCACACAGAAACGGCTGCTGCGCCGCACGGAAGTGACGTCTTGCATTTTCCGGTTAGGCGCTTTGTTTAAATAGTCGGGAGTGTCTAGCGGTACGTCTAGACATGACAATAAAAGCCGTTAAAATTACGTCCAAACGAAAAAGTGAACAAAAATGTTATTTAGGTTTCGCGTGACAACAATACAAAACAGGCTTGTTTGTCTTCTCAAACCGATCGGCAGCTGTGGCGTAATTGGTTAAAGCAACACATGAACTGGTGAGGTCGGTAATTCAAGTCCCATTGCAGTTATCGATACTTTTCTCCTTTTTTTTTTTTGTTCACGCATGCATTGTTTTAACATTTGCGCCTCCTCATCAGCCCAACTTGCTGCTGGTGGTGGTCCCGTCCACAGGCCCTTTAATATTGGATCTTCGATGACGCTTGCAGGATTGACTACATTTATTATGAAAAAGTGTTTTGCGAATTAGTGCTCTTAATCGGCGAGACGCAAAAAGCCACAAAAACTCGAATGCAGCTGGCTGCATTGGTTTTTTCAGCACAGGTGTCAGGAATGTTGATTTCCACGGTTTATCAAAGTCTTGATGACAGAAAGGTGCACTGCAACGTAGTTTTGGGCAACTTTTTTTATGTCGCTCAGTGTACCATCACCAAACGAGGTAACCAGCAGGCCACTTTCTTTAAAATACTGACGTGTCACCGCAATGCTCTCGGCGATAAGCACTTGATAAACAATGCCCAAGGGCAAGTGCCGACAGCGTTAGCCCATCTAACTACTTGTCTGCGTTGCTCAAAAACACGCGCGGCCTGTGACAGCACGGGAGCATTCACGTTGCAACGGATGAGAACGGCCGTACGTGTTCGCACTTGACAAAACAGACGGCAATGCAGTAGCTTTGGCCTTCGGAGATCACAGGCTTCGTAACAAAATTACAATAAAGTTGTTTCCATCCATCGTATGAACACTTCGCCGACGCACTGGGGTTTCATGCATGTGCGTCCGGTCAGTCACACGTGAACCGTGCGAAAACATTTATTTCATCGTCGACCTTGCCCTTCGCGACAAGCAAAACTCGGCAGCAAGAACACTTTCTCCTTTGACAACACCACGCTTGGCATTGCAATCTAGAAAATGCAGTACGTCCAACGACTGTAATCCGCACATCATACTGAGAAACTTTATGGCGCACACACTCAGATGAAGCTGCGGCGCGGTGGATGGCCGCGCTAGCTTTAACCACCAGGTTAGACTAAGCATCCAGCAATCACATGAAGCAGCGACGACACTCCAGTCCTCCTTGGGGAGTGGCCTAGGCTATGGCCACGATTTCATCGGAGTTTTCACCATCAACATATTGCACGCGGCTACTATCTCGCAGTGTTTACCTTTCGCAGCCGCAGCGCCCATGGCGCCCCCTGTATTCAAAATACTTGTAATATGTATTTAAATAACAAACCTAAGCTAATTGACTCGTTCAAGCCCTGCTTAGTAAAAATTTTGTAGGTTTAACGCATTACGCATGAATAATTTACACATTCATGTAGCTTTAGGTAATAATTTTTCAAGTGACGTCACTTCCGTTCGACGCAGAATCCAATTCAGTGTGGGGATAGTTGCTGCGCAGCGCAGGAGATGTTGCCTTGCATTTTATAACTGAGGTATTATTGCACACTGAGAATGGATGTCAAAGTAGCAGACAAAATTTGCTGCATTTGTACGTTTTACAAGATTATAAGCAGCACCACATTTGTGGACTTGGATGGTGACCATTTCAGTTCGAACTGCATCGGTCGATGACTGCCCCGCCGCGGTGATCTAGTCATTCTGCTTCTGGTCACCGACGCGTGCGGACGCAGGATGGCAGGCTCCTCAAGAGCTGTTACAGCGGCCGACGCTGGCCGCGGTTTCTCGTGCACATCGCTTCCCAAGGACTACCGTTTAATTCTGCCACCACTGCCCACAGGAGAAGGACTCAGACGCACGTTGGTTCTGCACTGCGACATCGCAGCGCGTCCGTACGGGATTAATGACTTCCGAAAGCCGCTCAAGGAACTAGGCATCATTCAAGAGGTAAGCGGCATAGGAGCGTATCAGATGTCGCACGTCTGGCTTCTTAACATGAAGACAGATGAAGCCAAGAAGATAGTTCTGGACGCTGGCCTACTCTCCGTGAAAGACCGGCCCTGCGTCGTCGTCGACCCAGAAAGGCAAGAGGTGCGTCTCAAGTTGCATTGGGTAGCCTTTGACGTCAACGCAGAGACTGTACGGCGTGCTTTCCGGGAGTACGGTGAAGTGAAAGAAGTTATCAGCGACAAGTGGAGAGACGAAGACTTCGAAGGAGTTGAGTCAACCACAAGATTCGTTCGGCTACTACTTAAAGAAGGCGTTACTACGGATCGCATACCCCACCAGATGCGTCTCGGAAGCGGCATGGCACTGGTGGTCGTGCCAGGAAGAGCACCGCTGTGCCTGCGTTGCCGGAACACGGGACACATTCGTCGCGACTGCAGGGTGCCCAGGTGCGCTGGTTGTCGCGCTTTTGGGCATGAGCAGGCGGACTGTACTCGTTCCTATGCCAGTGCAGCAAGTCGAGCAACAAATGCCGACCACAGTGAATTGCTCATGGATGAAGAGGAAGCAGAGAGGGCCGCGGCGTCGAAGGCAGGAGAGGAGGCGTCTCATGCAGTGGCGACCAGCGAGGAAAAGACGGAGACACCTAAGCAAGACACAGGCACAGATGAAAATACGGTTGTGGGCACTCCAACACAACGGCGTTCGACTCAAATGGAAACCCAGCACAAGGCTGAACCAGTCATCGGGTCCGACGCTACTTCGAACTTAAATACAGTTGAAGCTACGCCAGTAAAGCGACGCCTGAATGAGGGAGACGCGGCGTCCCAGCAGCGTCTGACCCAGGAAGATCAAGGGCAGTGGCGAGTGGCTGGCTCCAAAAAGTCTCGGGGTGCTGGCCGCCTGCGTTCGTCGTCGCTTTCACGCGGCGGCGACGGGACGACGCCTTGAGCGTCGGCCGGACAGTTGTTTAGGTGTTGGTAAGGTAAGCGTCTTTCGCTCGGCTTTCTCTCATCACGATGGCGACGATTAGATTGGCGACGCTAAATGTACGTGGGTTTTCTGCCAAACGGCGGCAAAACCAGCTTTACCGCCTGATTATAGAACAAGATCTGGACATCGTCGCTGTACAGGAAACTAAAGTAGAGAGTGAAGAGCACGCTGAGCGAATGGTGCAGCCTTTCACGAGAGTGTTTGATGTGTGCGTTTGTCACGCGGTGGGTGCGTCTGCAGGTTGCCTCTTGTTAATTCGGAAGAGCCTTAATGCGAAAGTGGAGTCTGTAACTACCTGCGAGGCGGGTCGTTTTATTATATGTGATTTATCCCTACTAAGAGAAAAATGGAGAGTAATCTGTGTGTACGCACCCACTGTGATTCAAGATCGAAAGGAGTTTTTTGAAGAGCTTGATGTGTATTTAAAATGTGAACGTAAACTAATTTTGGCTGGGGATTTCAACTGCGTTTGTTCGAGTATAGATAAATCAAGTTCCAGGCCATACAGAGATTTAAGCACTGCCGTTCTAATTGATATGGTGGCGAAAGCTCAGCTAGAGGACGTGGGTGAATGTCTTTGCAGTGGGAAAGGGGTTATGTTTACCCACTTTCAGCGTTCAAGCCATGCTAGACTTGACAGAGTATATGTGTCTTCCGAAATCATTCCTTCGTGCCATGATTACAGAGTTACACCTGTTACGTTTAGTGATCATTGTTTGGTTTCATTCTCAATGGGTAAACATAAAAGGAATAACAAACATTTCTCTTGGGACCTCTGGAAATTTAATGTAAAGCTACTAAAGGATGAAGAGTTTAATCGGATTTTTCTAGAGGGCATAGAAGACTTTGCAAATAGAACACTTGAATCCTGGGGACATAAGTGGGAAATATTTAAACAGACCATTAAACTGAAAGCACTTGAGAGAGCCAGTATCCTGAGACATGCTGAAAAAGAACTTGAAGTGCGTTTGCGTGAAAACTTGCAACAGTTAGTAGCGGATGAATGTACTCAGGCCGGAACATTTTCAGAGGAGATAAACATAACTAAACAGAAGCTAGAGTTGATAGACCAAGAACGTTATCATGGAGCATTGATTCGAGCTCGAGCAGAAAACTTGGTAGCGGGAGAAATGCCAACAAAACGAGCTCTTGGAGCTGAGAAGAGACATGCTTGTAAGAATGAAATAAGAGAAATAGAATATAAAGGAACAAGGTGCCATACGAAAGAAGCAATAGCCGGTGCTTTTTTCGAATATTACAAAGAGTTATTCACACCAACCAGTGTACACGCAGAACGTTTTAATAGCGATTTCATTTCATTAATGCCAAGACTTGATGACGAAAGAAAGAAAATTTTAGAATTGCCTATAACAGAGCGAGAAGTTGAAAAAGCAATTGATAAGTTGAACAATGGTAAGTCTCCAGGACCAGATGGCCTTAGTGCTGCAGTGTACAAGGAATTCAAACACGTAGTTTCACCTATTTTGAGGGAGGTATTTAACGAGGCTTTTAAGTGTAAACAACTTCCATCGTTTTTGTCAGCCCACACGGTCTTAATACCTAAAACAGAAGATCCCGCGAAGTTAAGAAGTGTTACTGCATATAGACCAATTAGCCTAACTAATGTTGACTATAAAATATTGATGAAAATATTGGCCAGAAGACTTCAGACAGTTATGACAAAACTGATTGGGCCCCACCAAACTTGTGGCATAAAGGGAAGGAAAATAATGACCAACATAAACATAGCACGATCAATCCTAGAAAGTTGTGACGTTATGCATCTCAATGTTGCCATGCTTCAAATTGACCTCGAAAAAACATTTGATCGCGTGCCGCACGACGTGCTCCTTTCATTACTTGAGCACATTAATGTGGGGAGTTTGATTAACGAAGGAGTGCGCATGGCTTACACTGGATGCACGACGAGATTGGTATTAAATAAAACTGCGGGTGAGCGTATACCTGTGCTGCGGTCAGTGAGACAGGGGTGTCCACTATCGCCCCTGCTTTTTGCTATTTTCATTGAACCTTTCTGCTTAAGTGTAATTAATAACCCTGCAATAAGCGGCTTTAAACTGCATGAAGCTGAGGTCAGCCTCCTCGCGTACGCAGACGACATTGCAGTTTTCTGTACAAATTATGAGAGTATAATGCATGCTGTAAACGCCGTGAAAACTTTTTGCCAGGCGAGTGGTAGTGCCGTGAACTGGGATAAGTGCCTTGGCTTCTGGCATGGGGAATGGGACGTCACGCCAAGAGTATTTCTAAACATTAAATGGCAGGAAACACCAGTGAAGTATTTAGGAGTGCCGCTGGAGTTCTATCATCACAGTGAACCGTATTGGAAAAAAGAAACACAGGCATTGCGCAATGATGTAGAAAAATGGAAAGGTTGGGGTATTTCGATATTCGCACGGGCCACAACATGCAACTTGTTTCTGGTGAGCAAGCTGTGGTACGTAATGCAGGTTTTGCACTGCAGTAGAATAAGTGTACAGAAAATACACAGAGTATTTGCAATTTTCATATGGAGCTCTGTATGGGAAAGATCAAGCCGCACAAACCTTTTCAGAAAAGTTAGAGATGGTGGACTCGGATTAGTTCATTTGTACATAAGACAACTTGTCAATCGTTTCCTTTTTCTGCGTGATGTGGATGACCCCTTTTTGAGAACTGTTATACAACTAAGGTTATCTAGAGTGCTGCCGGGATTTCTCGTCTCATCATCAAATATGCAAGGACCAATACAAGGGTATTTAAAAGAAGTTGTTTCGTCTTTCCGCTTTTTGTCAGTAAGATTTTCGTTAGAGTATCTGGCTGAAGTACCACGTAAAAAATTGTATAGAGACCTTGTCGATGTTTTACTGCCTGTTCCATTGTACCGTCAGCTATATTGTGCAGGCCCAGGACAGGATGTTCTGAAACGTGTTAAAAGAATGCTTGTAGCGCCAGGGGTCAAAACATTTTTCTTTAAATTACATACTGGTACCTTACCAGTTAAAACGTGGTTGCAGGATAAGGGAATATTCGTGCCATGGAGCACAAATTGCCACTTGTGTAATAAACCGGAAACAATTGAACACGTGGTTATAGATTGCTGGAGCGGGGTCTTTTTCTGGGATATACTGCAAAGAACCTTGAAAAAAGAATTCCCGTTAAAACCACATGGCATCCGTTTTCTTTCGGTTAAAAACGAGGCAGGTGTACCTTATGATCTTATCATGCTTCTGGGCCTGCACAGTATATGGAAAACCCGATGTGCCTTTGAAAACGCGGATGTAGAAGTGCTAGCTGTGCGCCAATATTTTTGCAAATCTGTGTGCCATTTTCTTGAAATGCTGAAAAGCCAAGAGGATGTGCCAGACTGGATTGGATGCATTGAGCGATTGTTACGAATGCCCAAGTATTGATTAATAGTCAGCCAAGAGCTGACGGTACTTCAATGAATTCTGTGGGTGTATTTTGTGACACACTTGAATATGGACCAATATGTAAATATGTAAAATGTGAACAGTCATGATTTGCAAGGCAATAAAGAAAAAAAAAAGCCGCGGTGGTCTAGTGGCTAAGGCACTCGGCTGCTGACCCGCAGGTCGCGGGTTCGAATCCCGGCTGCGGCGGCTGCATTTCTGATGGAGGCGGAAATGTTGTAGGCCCGTGTGCTCAGATTTGGGTGCACGCTAAAGAACCCCAGGTGGTCAAAATTTCCGGAGCCCTCCACTACGGCGTCTCTCTAAACCATATAGTGGTGTTGGGACGTTAAACCCCGCATAGAAATCAACCATTGGTTGACGATTCAGCGGCTTTAGCTAACGGTGCATCTTCAAAGAATTCTGAGAACTCTCTGCAAAAAGTGTGCACATATGCACTTAGTTACGCTGTGTAGAGTACCTCGTACTCTAAATCGTTACACCCACTTTTTTTAAACACACTTCTCTACCTTTTGGGGTACGACGGGACGCCTTTCAGTACCTCGTACTCTAAATCGTTACACCCACTTTTTTTGAACACACTTCTCTACCTTTTGGGGTACGACGGGACGCCTTTCAGCTCTCCCATAGTGGAGTACCGAAAACTCTAAATCATTAACCACTTTTTTTAAACACAATGCGAACGGTCACTAAGAGGCTCACGGGATGGCCTAGTACTCCCCTATAGTAGAGTACCAAGTACTCTAAATCGTTCACCAGTTTTTTTTCTAAAAACATGTCTGTGTTCTGTAGGCCCGCCTCATGCGCGTGCCGCATTCTGCATTAGAGTTTTAATCTCTTTGGCGTGATGTCCCTGGCGGAAGGGATGAAGCACCTTTCCTTCCTCCGCGGGATGACGCATTAACCTCCTCAGACCTTTTCTCCCCCCACAGGGACATTGGTTCACAGGCGACGAAAACTACAACGGTTGTGCAGCGGAGAGAACCAATGTCCCTCTAGGAGGACAAGGTTTGTGGCGCCATCTACCTTGAGCTCGGCAAAATTTCTCTTTCCCGCTCGGAAAAAACATGGCGGCAATCAGCGCCAGCACGTTTTATGCGAGACGGCCAGGTAAGTCGCTTTATCGTTGGTCTTAACGCTTATCATTTTAAAAAATTGCAACGGCGTGCAAAGGTTTAATGCCTGGAGAACACGTTGACACCGTTTAGAGAAAACCTTTGACTTTATTGGGACCTTCGCAGCTTACTAAGTTTAGTGTCCTCGCAAAGGGACATTGGGTTCATGTGCGTGTTTATATTGAAGTCAGATGGCCGACTAGCACATTCTTTTTTATTAAAGTTTACCAGTGGGAATTCAAGTCTAGCTTCCCGTTGCTTTGTAATTTCAGGCTTATCCACCAAGAAGGTTCCTTTTGGCGTGTCATAACTTAAGTGGTCTCTAGACTGGAAGGGTGGTCGTTGCCAGAATGCCGCTAAATTTGGCTGAAAATTTTTTTTCTGTAGTTGTGGCTTCTTCGTTAGAGTTTGATGCTATCCGCGGTGCAATTCTTGGCTGAAAATTTTTCTCTTGTAGCTGTGGCTTCTCCGTAAGAGTTTGGTGCTATCCGCGGTGCATTTCGCAAGTGCATGAGCGACGCTGGCCGTTTTAATTAACAGAATGAACCGAGCCTAGCAGAAGTCGAGCGCGGCGCTGCTGCGCATTTAAGAGGCCGTTTTAATTCTGTTTTAATTCCGTTTTAATTAACGGAATGAACCGCGCATTAGAGAATTCGTTTTATTTACGGAATGAACCGCGCCTAGCAGAAGTCGACCGCGGCGCTGCTGCGCAATTAAGAGGTCGTTGTAATTAACGGAATGAACCGCGCCTAGCAGAAGTCGAGCGTGGCGCTGCTGTGCAATTAAGAGGCCGTTTTAATTAACGCAATGAACCGCCCATTACAGAAGTGGAGGCGCGTTCTCTTGCTGTGTGGGCAGCTGTGCAATAAGATATCGCGTCTCAGTATTAGGGATTACGGGCAAAACTGAATAGAGTCGCAGGAGGTGATTCGCTGCCCCCTTCCCCCTTTACTTTTTTTTTTCTCTCAGCTGATCGTGTCGCGTCGACCGTGTGCTACGACGGGGGACGCTACGCTTCCCCTAGCTGTGTCAGCACAAGACATATCGTTTGGACTCGTATATACATGTGATGAATAAGCGTTCCAAGGCTGGTTAATCGGGGTACGTCGGATATGCTACAGCTATGTACGCCTGGAAGGCTGCTTTATCAAAGCAGATGGAGCGAATTAAGCGCGACTTGCGCGTACCTGTAAATGGGACCCGGCCGACGAGCCGCCGTCGCTTACAGGGCCCCACCCACAATAAGCACAAATTGTCTCTCAGCTCAAGAGCGCAGTATAAAACAATAAGGTGGGTACATAAGAATAAAATGGCATAATATGTCTCAGTACACGCTCATCACTCACGATATGGCAGGGATCCCTAAACGGGATATCGGCGAGCGATCACCTTCATTAATCGAAGGAAAGGGTCTTTCACGTTGAGACGTGCAACGACCAAGTACGTCTCGAGAGGCAAAAAAATAGGAGCCTTGCCCCTGTCTACCTTGCATCGTGAGTGTCCCGCGGAGCTGGGACAGCTAGCTGTTTCCTGCAACCATTGTACCTGGAGTGTGGGTCTGCTCGTTTTTTTTTTGCCGGGGCGATTGTACGTGACGACTTACTGCATCCTGGGTCACCATAATTAAGCCGAGGTCCTTGCGAATTCCCCATCACTCGATGTCAGCGGCCGCTTCTGTGCTGTTCCCGACTGTCTGCAGGTGGAACTGCCGCTCGAAGTGATGGCGTCTTCGACAGTCCGATAACGCGACGGCTCCTGAAATGGTGACAATGTACTTTGCACAACTAACGTTACGGCAATTCATAAGTATCACGATCTTAAAGCTTAGGGATTGCGACCGAGATAGGGAGCACCAAATAAGGAAATTTAAGAGGTTTACGTGAGCAAGTTTGGCCATGTATCGACGCCCAATGCACCGAGTTGGAGTACCTGCCCTGGGTGGTGTACTGTTTATGTGATACGTCGGTCACATCACGTAGCATCACGTAACGTCGTTCGCACTCCCGCTCAAGTCACCATTGCTGTGGAGAAGGAGGGGCACCGAAGTAGAGTACGTGACCTAGGTGTTGTACGATTCGAGGCGTCTTCGCCTATCCCGTATTTTCACACATATGCTCGCGTCGCGTCGGCGCCGTGACCCGCCCCTCTTTCTCCGCAGACACTCGCGTCGCGTCGGGTCGGCGCCATGTCAACCAACGTTAGAGGTAAAAAAAGGTTTTTTATGTTTTTTTATTCCAGGCGTCTTTGCCCACCCCCTCTTTCTCCGCAGACACTCGCGTCGGGTCGGCGCCATGTCAACCAACGCTAGAGGTCCAAAAAGGTTTTTTTTTTTATTCCAGGTGTCTTTGCCCATCCCGTTTTTCTCCGCAGGTGCTCGCGTGGCATTAGCGCCGTGGCCCATCCACTCTTTCTCCGCAGATGCTCGCGCCACGTCGACCCACCCCCTCTTTCCCCGCTGATGCTGCGTCACGTAGGCGCCCTGTCAACGTTAGAGCGCTGTATCCCTTTTTCACCTCATGACCCTTATAAAATGCCGTAACGTTAGCTATGCAAGCTACACTGTTACCAGTTCAGGAAGCGTCTCGTCATGGCCACGCCACGGATACACCCCAGCATTGTCGAAATAGCCGGCATCATAAGGTACCCTGCCGCGGAAGGGGCCTTCCTTCGTGAAATCGGACTGTCGCCTGCGCCATCGCTTCGACCGGCAGCACATTCTTCCCGGGACGACGGTGTACAGCGACGAGTGGGCCGCGTACCAGTGCATACCCAGACTTGTGGATGCCAACGGAACACCACTAAACTTGGACTGGCACACCGTGAACCACAGTGTCAACTTCGTTGATCCTACGACAGGCGCCAACACGCAAAGGATTGAAAGTGAATGGCAAAAGGCCAAGCGCCGTCTCGTTCGCAACAGCAACAAGACGACTACCTCACTTATGCCGTCTCACCTCGCCTGGCTTTGGTGGAGATCACTTAACGCACGTCCCAACGTGAAAGACCATTTTCTTATATTAATAGAGGTAATTGCTAGCCGGTATCCAGTTTAATTGTGATTAGCGCGTGGTGAGACATATTGTCATTTTATTCTTATGTTTATGTTGTCATTATACTGTATTATTATTATTGTCATTATTATGTTTAATATGTCATTTTATTCTTATTGTTGTATACTAAGCTCTTGAGCTGAGAAACAATACACAATCATTATTTGGAATTTTGGTAGTTTGCGCTCATTGTTGGTGTGGCCTTGTAAGCGACGGTGGCTCGTCGGCCGGGTCCCATTTACAGGTACGCGCAAGTCGCGCTTAATTCGCTTTATCTGCTTCGATAAAGCAGCCTTCCAGGCGTACATAGCTGTAGCATATCCGACGTACCCCGATTAAACAGCCTTGGAACGCTTATTCATCACATGTATATACGAGTCCGAACGATATGTCTTGTGCTGACACAGCTAGGGGTAACGCAGCGTCCCCCGTCGTAGCACACGGTCGACGCGACACGATCAGCTGAGAGAAAAAAAAAAGTAAGGGGGGAAGGGGGCAGCGAATCACCTCCTGCGACTCTATTCAGTTTTGCCCGTAATCCCTAATACTGAGACAGGATATCTTAATTGCACAGCTGCGCACACAGAAAAAGAACGCGCCCCGACTTCTGCTAGGTGCGGTTCATTGCGTTAATTAAAACGGCCACTGAATTGCGTGCACAGCAGCGCCGCGCTCGAATTCTGGTAGGCGCGGTTCATTCCGTTAATTAAAACGGAATTAAAACGGCCTCTTAATTGCATGGCAGCACCTCGCTCGACTTCTGCTAGGCTCGGTTCATTCCGTTAATAAAAACGGCCAGCGTCACTCATGCACTCGCGAAATGCACCGCGGATAGCACCAAACTCTTACGAACAAGCCACAACTATAGGAGAAAACTTTTTAGCAAAACTTATCGGCAGTCTGGCAACAACCACCCCAAAGTCTGGCAACAAACTTATGCAACGCCAAAAGGAACCTTGCTAGCAGACGAAGTATATCAATCAATTTTTGACCGGGAAACTTCCGATATTTCGGACTCCGAGAATGAAGACGACGTTGACGCCGTGAATGCCGCGTATGATTCCGACACTGAGGAGTATGCTGGTTCATCTTCTGATAGTGACGACGACGGCTCCAGCGGCGTAGGAATTTCGCAAAGGCGTCCTCTGTAGAAGGCAGCCAATTGTTCACCAGCAAACAATGTGCCTGTTCTCGAGACGGGGTGTGTTTTTTCGGAAGCTAGATTGGAGTTCTCGCCTGCCGACTACTACAAGCAGTATGTAGATGACAACATGCTCGAAAAAATGGCCGAGAAAACAATCCAGAGAATTCTGAGAAAGCGTAGAATCATATCTAAAATCACAAGTCAGGAAGTTAAACAGTTCCTGGGTTGTTCCATGCTGATGGGAGTGATTGGCTATCCAAGAATACGATTTTTTTGGAAGAAGGGCCTGGCTGTTAGCTCAGTAGCCGACACCATGCCACGAGATCGTTTCTTCTTACTGCGATCTAACCTGTGCTGCCAACTTGATGACGACATTAGTGATGACGACAGGAAGAGCCAGAGACTTTGGAAGGTTGCGCCTTTTGTTGAGATGGTGCGAAAGGGCTGCTTGGGCTTGGAAAGATCCAACTGCTTCTGTGTGGATGAACAAGTCATCCCATTTTCCGGGCGCTGCCCTATGAAGCAGTATATCCCTAACAAACCAAATCCTGTGGGCCTGAAAAACTTTGTTCTCGCAGGAAAGGACGGGTTGATATATGATTTTGCAATTTACAAAGGCAAAGAGACGTTTCCAGACTTTGGCCTTGGCATATCGGGCAACTCAGTCTTGAAGCTGGTTGAGACAGTGCCTGCATGCTCCACGCTTTACTGTGACCGTTGGTTTTCTTCGGTCAGTTTTATGGATGAGCTTATGAAGAAGGGCATTTTTGGCACCGGCACTCTGATGAAGAACAGAATGCCAAAAGAGGCCAATTTCACAAATGACAAGGATTTATTGAAGAAATCTCGGGGCACTTCGGAGCAGCGACTGCAACAAGACAGCAGGCTTGCTTGCACAAAATGGGTCGACAAAAAGCCCATTGTGATGCTGTCGGCTGCCTTTGTAGCGGAGCCTGAAGATAAGGGCAAAATATGGTGCAAGAAAGACAAGACGTTTCTGTATGTCCCGCGCCCATCCGTCCCAAAAGTGATTTTTTGTGCTCTAAATGTGTCACCAGAACTAATAAAAATCAATTTAATCTTTCTTTCTCTAAAGTTCATCCTCGAAACAGTTATTTGCAGCCCTTTCCAAATACACAAAAATGCATACGTATTCCTAGCAATGCCTAAGGATAGACCCAGTGTCCCTGCAGGGGGACAAACAATTACTTGTTGTTAGACTCTGCGCACATTCAAAATAATTTTTAGGGGGGGGGGGGGTTCTATGTAACACAAAAGTAAGTATAAGAACTTGGTCAAAGTTATTTCTCCGTGCCATTACTCTCAGGTCTGAGGAGGTTAATGAGAGAATAGGAACGGCGTTATGTAATCCTCAAGGTAATGCGATCCGTGGCTGTTGTGGGTATTGTACGTGATATCTGCGCTCACAGAGCAACGTAGTTGCGCAAAGGAGGGCGATATGTGTTGCGATCATGCATGGTACAGATCTCGTGTCGTGCAGCCCCGATTGCGAAACTTCGAAGGGTCACACGTGTCTTGAGTATCGGTGTTAATGAAAGGTAGGTGTCGTTTTTTTTTTGTCTCATAAAGATATGTAAAAAATGTACGCAGACATGTTAAACAGTCAAATGTTTACTGTTGCGTAACGAAGCCAACAGTGACATGGATGTCATCAACACCAGAAGCGGGAAGCTGATATGTAGCGCTTGTGCCGGCGCGGACGGCGGCTCTGTGCCAGAATACTTGGTTGCAACGCAGAACGATGAGGTTAATTGGATTCGTGCAGGCCCCGACATTTTTCGTCTACACATTCGTCCACTCGACGCAGCTGGCGTAAGCTGGGTGATTCCACGTAAGATCGAACACAGCATCTGGTCGACCTCTTAAATTTCATTCAAAATATTATATATTGCTGCCTAATCTGTGTAAAGAAGAGATTCGCAATTTGTTTTGCCATAAAACTTTTCTTTGAAGCACAGTAAATCAATAATGACAGAGATGTGGAGTGCCACGTTTAATTATCTGCTCTGATGCGTTTTTTGAATTTGCCGTTGAAATAATTACACAAAATATATTAATAATTGGTACCTCAAATTTGTTTGGCTACATATAGGCGTACTGGTCCTTACGCTCAATCACATTTCGAGTGTCAGCGTAATGTAGATTTTGTTATAAAAATTCCCAAATTTAACATAAGAAGTTTTTCTGCAGAGTTTGCAGGCCTTTATTTCACAAAGGGCGCATAGCAGAGGGGTGAAAATTTAGCATCACTTTCTCAGCATGCCTATTTGTAAAACTGATAAACGTTATATTAATATCACTTTTCAATAAAAAGGTATAATCGCACTAACTTCAAGAGAAGAGCATGCAAGAGAAACTTCTGACGACGATTAAAATATACTTTCCCCACTTAATTCACTGTACGTCAGTATCCACAATCAATAAAAACTTGTTGCATTATATGATTTTGCTTCCATTTACGGCCCGTCAAAAATGCCCTTGTGCAAGGATGGGCAATGGTAGATGAAACTGGTAGGTGTTCTCTGCATATTAACAATGGTTCTCTGGCTGCATCGCATCTCGACTGATTCTCCGGAGGGGGACAGTAGCGGCGGTGCTGTAGTCTCATGGTGCTGAAGTCTCAGGAGCGTCTGTCATTGAAGCTGATCGGTTCTTCTGACTTTTGTAGACACGGCTACATCACAAGGAATTTCGAAACTCGCGTACGTCTGCACTGCAAAGGATGTAGCTGCACGCCCCTGATTTCAAATCAGGGTTCCATAAAAAAAGGAATTGAGAATTAACATTTAATATGAAAGTCGCGAAGCCTATTGATATAATAAAATAGGCAACGTGATATGTGTGATGCGAACCCTTAGTTTTTAGTCAACGGGTGCACGTGGCATTGATATTTTGGCTTTGTGGAAATGCGCTGTTTGCGCCACCTTTACATGCCTAATTTTTGGCTTTGTATTGTTAATGGTGCACATAATAGGCTCAGATAGCTCATTTACGCATGCGCTGATGCTTCATGCATGTGGGGGCGTTCTTTAATAAATATTTCGTTGTTAGTCCAGCACTTGTCCTGTCTGGTTCCTTCGCTGTTTCCGTGCTTTTTGATGGTTTCTTATAAAGTATAGTTTGCTAAAGAATATCACTTTTATCGTCATGCGAGTGATGTAATAACTGTCCTCACACACTTTTTCTTTTCTCCTGATAACTTCCCATCATGCGCATACCCGAATAGACTTCATCAACACACGACGTGATCTGTTTCACCATTCATCCACAAACTATACAGACCGATCGCACTCCTTTTAGCATGTTGCACGAGATATTCAGATAAATAATTTGAATTGTGCATAGTGTTTTACAATAGATTATCGCCATGTGAGTAATCTAATAATTGATAAAACTGCCAAATGGGAAAAAGAACCCTCTATAGGACATATTCCCAAACGGCATTAAACTCTGCAGCGGTCCTGGAGGTTGTTGAAGTGTTGTGTCTGATTGTTCTGGCACAGCAGATTTGCAAAGACGGGGTCGAGGCAGCTTGAAGATACTAAATTTCCTTCAGTAGAAGGAAACTTGACGTTTATTTAAAATAATCACAGGACAAGCATTTTGCCGCGTGATGGGCATATCGTGAAACCGGACGAAGATGTCCCCACTGAGCCCACGCGCGCCTGCAGGTCGACGTTTTTTACTAGGCATTGCCACCACAGTTTAACGTGTCCCTTTCTTATGTGAGAAGGGCTGGTGCATAGGTCTCATGCTCGTGCAATGAAACAAGAAAAGGACAGGAGGCTGAGGCGCCTCGCAGAGGTATTGAGAACGAGGCGTGCTACAGAGCGCGAGAAGACGATGCGCACAGTACTGTACTGAAAGCTGAGCCGAGTCGTAAAAAGGTTGAGAACGACGCGTGCTGAAGAGTGCGAGAAGACGAGGCGTACCATAATGCACTGGAGGCTGAGGCACGTCATAAAGATATTGAGAAAGAGGCATGCTACAGAGCACGAGAAGACGAGGCGCACTGTAATGCACGAGAGGCTGTGTCGCGTCGTAAAGAGGTTGAGAACGACGCGTGCTGCAGAGCGCGAGAAGGCAAGACGCATCGCAATGCACTAGAGGCAGAGGCACACCGTAAAGGGGTCGAAAACGGCGCGTGCCGCACAGCGCCAAAATACGAGGCACACCGTAGTGCTCTGGAGGCTGAGGCGCGTCGCATTGATGTTGAGAACGAGGTGTGCTACAGAGCACGAAAAGACGAGGCACGCCGTAGTGCACTGGAGGCTGAGGCGTGTCGTAAAGAGGTTGAGAAGGACGCATGCTGCAGAGCGCGAGAAGGCGAGGCGCACCGAAATGCACTGGAGGCTGAGGCACGTCATAAACATGTTGAGAACGAGACGTGCTGCAGAGTGCCAAAATACGAAGGGCACCGTAATGCACGGGAGGCTGAGTCGCGTCGTAAAGATTTTGTAAACGATGTGTGCCGCAGAGCGCGAGAAGGCGAGGTGCATCGTAATGCACTTGAGGCTGAGGCACGTCGTAAAGATTTTGTAAACTATGCGTGCCGCAGAGTGCGCGAAGGCGAGGTGCATCCTAATGCACAGGAGGCTGAGGCACTTCGTGAAGAGGTTGAGAACGATGCGTGCCGCAGAGCGCGAGAAGACGATGCGCACCGCAATGCACGGGAGGCTGAGGCACGTCATAAACAGGTTCAGAACCCCCTGTGCCACCCGCAGAGCGAGAGAAGGCAAGGAGCACCCTAATGCGCTGGAGACTGAGGCGCATCGTAAAGAGGTTGAGAACAATGCGTGCCGCAGAGCGGGAGAAGACGATGCGCACCGTAACGCACGGGAGGCTGAG
The DNA here is from genome assembly GCF_013339725.1 of Rhipicephalus microplus. Classification (NCBI taxonomy): domain Eukaryota; kingdom Metazoa; phylum Arthropoda; class Arachnida; order Ixodida; family Ixodidae; genus Rhipicephalus; species Rhipicephalus microplus. Next base: position 109,953,157 of record NC_051172.1, read on the forward strand.
TCGCGTTGTAAATATTTACTAAACGATGCGTGCCGCAGAGCGCGAGAAGACGATGCGCACCGTAACGCACGGGAGGCTGAGTCGCGTCGTAAAGATTTACTAAACGATGCGTGCCGCAGAGGGCGAGAAGACGATGCACATCACAATGCACGGGAGGCTGAAGCACGTCATAAACAGGTTCACAACAACACGTGCCGCCCGCAGAGCGGGAGAAGGCAAGGTGCGCCGTAATGCGCTGGAGGCTGAGGCGCGTCGTAAGGAGGTTGAGAACAATGCGTGCCGCAGAGCGCGAGAACACGATGCGCACCGCAGCGTACAGGAGGCAGAGGCACGTCTTAAATAGGTTGAGTACAACGCTTGCCCCAGAGCGTGATAATACGAGGCGCACCGTAGTGCACTTGAGGCTGAAGCGCGTCGTAAAGGTGTTGAGAACAAGGCGTGCTACAGAGCATAAGAAGATGAGGCGCACTGTAATGCACTGGTGGCTGTGGCGCGTAAAGCAAGGTGTTCAGAATAGAGTGCTCGACACTGTCCAACGCTTTATCTATGTCGAGAGTTACTAATGCGTCGTATTGTTTCCTTTAACGAGCAAGCTGTATCCGACTCTCTAAATCCGCATGGGCGAACCAAATTGAGCATTCAATGCGAAAACCAATTTGGTTTGGCTTTATTATTGACCCATTTGTCATCCACAAGTTTATTCGGCCATTTAGAAGCCTCTCTACGAGTTTCACCATGTTAGAAGTTATCGAGATGGGTCTGATATTTTCAATGCTAAAACCTAATCCTTGCTTTTTTATTACTGGATTGCCTTAGCTATTTTCCTGTGATACGGTATCCAGGCGTTCTTTAACGAGTAGTTTATAAGATTGAGGACGTCGCCGTGGGATAGCTTGAATAAAATTGTAATCATAGGAACTGTGATTCCATCTGGAGGAGGAGCTGACGGGGGTAGATCTCTAATTACTTTTGATGCTTCAGACAGCGTTACGTTTTCGAAGTCAGTGTTACCCTAGACTTTTGCCAGTTGAAAGCCATAGTCGAAAAAACTCTAATTTCTAGACCTCTGCCAATTGACTCTTAAGAGTTCTTTGTTTATTCCAATGATAGTTTTTCATGATCAGTATTTACTGTAGACGGCAGGATTTTCCGAGATCGCATATATCGAAATAAAGCTTTCTTATCTTTAGGTTTCGAGAGAAAATCTAAAAGTCTTTTATCACATTCTTATTTAGCTTGGGCCACCGTGGGTTTATATACAGCGACAAGAAATTTATAATTTCACCAGTTCTTAAAGGACTGATTATGTATTAGCTTCTTCCAATCTGCCTGTCGTCGTCCGTGATCTCCTGAACAGTCGGAATTCCACCAGGGGCTATAGGGTACTCTCTTCGCCGATTGAACAGCAAATTAAGCGTTTTTGTATGCCCTCCTAATTACTGCGCTTGATTTGGTAGCTTTAGTATCATCACCATCTTGAGAGCGAGAGTCTAAAGCAACTTTTAGGTTATGTTGAAATTTTGGATAATATATATATATTATAGATCCGGGCATGGAAGCATGATGGTTCAACGGGGCAAGCAATCTCTAACATAATAAGAAAGTGGTCACTGTTGGAGGCGCAATCAAGGGTTGTCCATGATGTACTAGCAATAGTCGAGCTTACAAAGCTTAAATCTAAACGAGGCATGAATGACCTCGAATAAATATGGGTGTTCTAGCGTTAATGCACAATAAATTGTTGTCTACCGACCAGTCCCACAACCGTTGTCCACATTGATCCGTTCTAAAACCCCAGTATTTATGGTGAGAATTGAAGTCGCCAACTATATATTTTTTCTTTACAGCCTGAATTAGCAGCCATATCTCACAATCTTGTGTCTTGAAAGCCTGCAGGAAATTGGACGTTTATTAGCGGGAAAGGCAAGTATCCTGGCAAGGTAATATCCAACGCGAAAATTTCGCATTCAGAAGACATACATTTGTATGAAATTTTAACTTTTAAACGAATTAGTTTATAAAGAACGCTAAACCACCGCCTTTGGATGGGCGGTCTAGACGAAAAGCTTGGAAGCTGGGTAGGTGAAACAAGTGATGTGTGGAAAGCAATCTTTCTTGTAATGCAATACTAGCCGGATCGAATTTGGAAGACAGGTATAACAGATCTGTTATGGCTGAGTGAAGAGATCGGCAATTCCAATGTATAATATTAAGAGACCCTATTATTTTGTTAGAATGGTTTGGAAACTACCTTATCTAATATACTTTCTTTTAGAAAATCGGTTTTTGAGAGGTTGTCCTTCTGGTATTTTTTGCTTTTTAATTGGTTCGGCGAGGCAGGTTTTTTCGATACAGGTATTCTAGAATGCTTCAAGCATTCGACATCCGTGTCCACATCTTGTGTATCCTGAGAAGCTTCCTGTGCACCATCGCTTTGTCTCTGAACGCCTTCTTCAGAGGGCTCTGCAGACTGTGCATCTGACGGAGTTATCTCAGATTCTGCCTCACTTGTCAGGTGTGCAGACTCAGTGTTTTCTGAAGCCGTACTTATATCTGTCTGCGCTCCATAGACTGGTGCAATTTGGTTATTTATCATATGTGACATCGACTTACACAGGGTGATAGCAAGGCGTTGCATAGCCTTATGCACAGCCTTCTCGATCATGACCGCAATCGATAGGAAAATGATGCTTTCATTGCTATGTTATGACAGGCAGCTACTCCTGCGTACCCTTGAGTTCTGGCCTGAATTTCAGCAATGACATCCTTTCGGGAGCATTGTCTTCCGTCTACAATTTCAAGAATTTGGATTTCACGTGCCTTGGCTGAGCAATTTAACTTATCAGCACAGTGTGCTTCATGGCAAAGACAGCACTTTTCTTCATTACTTTTACAGTTGTTTGAGTTGTGCGTCTGACCACAAATTCTGCATCTAGGTAATGACCTGCATCCTTTCACCGTGTGCCCATAACGCCAACACTTAATACACTGTAGTGGACAAGCTGATAGCGGCTCTTCTTTTCCTTCGTCTTTCTCCTCATCTAGACGGGTATGACCTGTGCCTGAGCATTGCCTTTTTATTGTTACACCTGGTAATTTTACGTTTGCGCAAACAAGCAAGCAAATGTGCGTTAGAAGTGTTCACATCCGCCACTCTGAAGGAGTCCGTGACGCCCCGACAGAAGCTGGCATGGATGGATGTATGGATTGATATGGCTGTACCCTTTAGATCGGGCAGTGGCTAACACCACCAAGCTGTAATACTTGGTGAACCAAAAACTAGATTTATTTTTTCCCTTTAAATAGCGAGGTTGAGGACTCGTACTTTGCTGTGAAGGGTTTCATTTTCACTCATGCCTTGACTTTAGCCACCAATCAGGTAACCTCCTTCTAGTTAATTCTACCAGCTTGAAGTCTATTTTGCCCTCCCTGTCCCTAAACCCCAGTGCTCTGAAAAACACTGTGCCATCACCCTAAACTAAAGGGTGAAGTGAAGCCCTTTACAGAACATTATCAAGTGTTCGGCAGTTTTCTCCTCCTCTCCACACGCACTGCATACTGTGTCTACCCCTTCGTATTTGGCCCGATATGTCTTGGTTCGCAATACTCCCGCCCTGGCTTCAAACAGTAGAGAACTACCCGGAGTATTATCATAGATCCCTTCCTTGGCAATTTCCTGCTTAAGAGTTTGATAGATCTCTAGTGCGGACTTCTTAATCATGCCAATTCTCCACATATGCGTCTCGGCTTCCTTCACCTTCTTCTTAACCGATAATTCTTTTTGGTTTGGTCTCCTGTTGTTTTCCAAGTATTTACCAGTCAACTTTCTGGTTCGCTTCCTCCATTTTGTATCGACATTCTTCATGTACAAGTAGCTGAATACGTTCCTAGCCCAACGCTCCTCCCCAATTCTCTCAATCACTTCTGAAATTTTATCTTGCTGCTAGCTTCCCTGCCTCAAACGATGTCCATCCTATATCACCTCGTACTCCCTTAGTTGATGTATTCCCGTGAACTCCTAAGGCAAGCCTACCTATTCTACGTTGCTTAATTTCTAATCTTGCTTGAACTTCTGATCTCATGCAAAAGACCGCATTGCCGAACGTCAGACCAGGAATCATGACCGCTTTCCATATTCCTCTCACACCATACCTTTTGTGATTCCACAGTGTTCCGTTTTTCATCACTGGTGCATTCCTGTCACCTTTAGTCCTCACATATATTTTGTGTTTTCTTAGGTACTCGGTCTCATTGCTTATATATACGCCCAGATATTTGTATTTATCTGTCATCTCTAGTGCAACCTCCTGTATTCTAAGCTCAGTACCTTCATTATCATTAAAAATCATGACTGCTGATTTTTCTTTACTGAATTTGAAATCTAACCTATCTTCCTCATTACCGCAGATGTACATCAATCTCTGTATCGTGTAGACGCCATCTGCGTTCCAGCGCTCAAAAAGCTCATCCGTCTTCCTGTGCGAGGCGAAATGGGATAACCTGCACCGTGCCAGGTAGCCGGACGGACACCGGTCACCACGAGTATGAAGCCTTCTTAGTAACCAAGGCAATGAAGCCTTTATGGCTCAGCATGTCAGAAAGTGTGGTTGTCATGCGCTGTTCAAAAATACAGTTGTATCGCATGGGCACAAAGATGATCACACTCGCATAATTACTGAATCAGACAGAATGGCTCGGGAACCTGACAACTGAGTAAGCAAACCATCGGTTGCCCATCTAGAGCAAGAGCTTCATTATCTGGCAAACGGTGCATGTGTGTAATAAATCAAATATTCGTCCTCGTGTTTCGGGTGTATGAAGTTTGTCGCTTGTTCAAATGTAAATTTCTTTTCTTTCTTTTTCTCTTTTTGTGGTTGTCATAAATAAATGCAGTGTGAAATAAACTTTCAGTCGACAGTCAGCGCTTGTACTTGTCCTTTTTCCGTCCGTGTTTGTGCCGCGTAGTATACTCAGATCACGTATCACACTGGCCCAAACGTCAGCTTTGATGGGTGTACGGACTCAGCCTCCGTAGACGGCGCCTGTCTGTCTGTCTGTCTGTCTGTCTGTCTGTCTGTCTGTCTGTCTGTCCGTCTGTCCGTCTGTCTGTCTGTCTGTCTGTCTGTCTGTCTGTCTGTCTGTCTGTCTGTCTGTCTGCCTACAGTTACCGCGAATCGGGTACTTTAACCCGCACCAGCCGATACCACAAACGGCCGACGCCATCCGCAGCGCCCACCAATGTTGCTCAAGAATCGGCGTTTATACGTGTGCGATTGTCAATTAAAAAGCAATTATTGCGCATATATGAGATACCATAACAACATATATATATTCTGTGTGCTTGTCTTTCACTAGAAAAGGCATACATAAGTAATTATAAGAACCATAGCGCTTATCACGCTGCGCTGACCATGGAACGCTCGCACGAAGAAGCGAGTGTTTCCAACGCTTTGATAAGACGACACGGTGGTGGCACCTACCCATCGCTTCGCGTTCTTAACCTTATCACCTCTAAGACGGGCGTGGACACACGTCTCAGGGCCACGTGCCTTGTTTTCCAAAAAGAACTGCCAGATGGCGCTCGTGTCTCACGTGTGACGTGCCTTGATGCGCTCGTTCGCCACCACTGCACACTCGAGGCACTCTAACGCAGTGCCCACGGAATACCATTCAATAATTTTCTTGCGCAGAACATTAAATGTTCTGTTCATTCTCTCCACACGGAAGACTATCATCTTTCGACAACATTTGCAGATACGGGGCCAATTTTATTTGCCTTCCGTAGTGGTGGCACAGCTAAGTGCCTTTAGGGATGGCGAAGGGGCAAGTAAATTAGATTGGTAGAAAGAGAGAGGATAACGAAAAAGGGTGAGTAAAAGACAAGAGAGTATCTCGTTTGTACAGGCAGGTTGGATGAAGCGAAGCCATAGGCCTATTTAGCGTGAGGACCACACGGGCCCCAAATACGAAAAAGGTTCGCAGGGGTGGGAGGCTGGGCCGTGTGGGAAAGAGGAAATACACCACACTTGTCGCAGCAAGACGGAGTAGGTGGTAGCGGCACACCATCTCGCATTGTTCACCTGCCAGATCAGGGCAGGCGCTAATGATGTGCCCGAGCAAAACGATAGAGCTATTGCGTTTTTTATTTGTCGAGCTGCGGGGAGGATAGGTGTATACAATGAGATTTATTGTAAAAAAATATTGAAAATCAATATGAATTAACATTGAATGCTTGAGGGGAAGAAATAATTATTGTAAACACTAATACAAAAAACGTTTATTCAAAAGTCAGTATGCCATACAGATTGCGATTGAGGGATGTGCAGGACGAAGATGACGTTCGCTCTCGAGGCGCTGGCTCACGAGGAGGCATCTTCAGAAGGCTGGAGTAGGTATTTTTTTCTCATCAGCTTAATTTGTCTTTTGCGCTCCGATTGCCTGACTTCACACCAATTTATCTCGCAGAATTCCTGGCTATTACATTGGCTATTCGAAAACTAAATTATCAGCAATCAAAAGCTAGTATTATTTCGGATTCTTTGCCTGTATGTACACGTCTAACGTCCGCAAAGCAGTCTCCTCTTCTCAGGATATTTCGGTCTCTCGTACCGCACATCCTATCAGAAGTTCGGTTTATTTGGGTCCCTGGGCATGCTGTAATTGTACTACATGAAATTGCTGATTCGCTCGCTTCGGCATCTTTAAATTTCCCGATGGTGCTAGTAGCCCCACAGTTTCCTTTTATTACTGCCGAACGATTCAAACGCCTGTTAATCTTAAAAGTCAACGAAACGTCTCTCCTACAATCTGAAGAATTTCGGCACTTGCAATTCACATGGAACACCGCAAAATGCCTTTCCCGTCAACGTGAGGTGACCCTCACAAGCTTTCGCTGTAGAGTTCCTCGGTTAAATTTTTATCTCAACATGTCAGGATTTTCATTAACTAACCTATCTGCAGTTTGCAATGAACCGCAAACAATATATCACTTTCTTCTCACATGCCGCCGCTTCGCCTCACTGCGACGAATAATTCTTGAATGACCAATTGGCATGCTCGGATTGCCAGTCAATACATCCACCCTATTATCGTTTGGAGCCAGTCAGTTGGGTGTGGGTCGCAGTGCTATTCTGTCAGCGCTACATAAATTCATTCAAGCAACCGGAAGGATACGCTGCTAGTGGTACTGCCAGATATATCCAATTCTTTGTCCCCCTTCCTCATTCTTGTTAATTTGTTTTATATATTCTGGTTTATCGCATTCTTCTGCATTTTTTCACGTTTTTTAAGGTACATTATTATTGTTCCTATCTAATTTCTCTTTCTTTTTTAGCAAGCGTTGTAAAAAATATCTCTTATGAGGTACAGTGTGGCCAATCCCCCATGTGGGTATGAGCCAAGATATCCTAGGCGACAAGACAAGACAAGACAAGGTACTGGCCACGCTTTCTCGGCTTCCATTCTTTTGTGCACGAGACCTGATGCAGCTCGTACGTGTCGCTAGCACCATTCCAGTGATGTTCGACGCCGCCGCAGTTGATTGTGTCTTTGGATCCCCGCTTGCTTCCTGGTCGTTATGTTCATACCGGGCTTTCTCACTGCCGTTGTCCGGACACCACTCTGATGCAAGCCCCGTCTTCAGCCTCACTCAAGCCTTCGATGTTGCAGGCAGAACGCGTCGGACTGTCGGCCACGGTCACACCCAAGTTCGTTGCCGCAAGGTTCGAACAACAATCAGGAATTCAGGTGATGACATCAGTAACCTTTGTTGCAAGTTTTCCGCTCCGTCTTCGAGGGCTGCACTCAGGGCAGCCTTGAGATTCGAGCATGTCAATGTCGCCGACGGCGGACGTGCCCCAGCGTGCCTGCACCGAAGCTAATAAAAGCAACGGCCCTCAAATCTACGCAAAATTACGGCGGTATCACCACCCGGTTGGCGCCATCACGTGCTTCGCCAGGAGTGGTGCTTATACGAAGTGGGGCTCGGTGCTGCTTCTTGATGGGAAAGTGGCGCCTGTCACCGTGTGGTCATCGGCCGGTGGTATGCAGCGGACCTGTGCCTGGTACACGGTTGTTTGATTTTATCCTCAACCTGCAACCAGGACAGCTTAGCTACTGATTTTATTTGATGTTTGTGTATAATTATATAATTCAAATGGTTGTTATCATTGATACGATAGCTGGTTTTAATAAATACTTGTGGCGAATTTCGTTCGTATTGTCTTTGTGAAGACACTGTCAGAAGCTGTCCGCTTTCTTCGGTAATATGTTCACATGTGTATCGCTGGCGTACCAAGTCGGGGAAGATAAAAGGGTGGTCTGGTTACACCCACCTCCCGGAAATGTTCATTATTGCACGAGTACGCGTACGCTTGGTCTACTTCTTTCCGCCGGTATCCTTCCCACGCCGCTTTGCCCTCTCGTCGAGCGCCCTTCCTTTTCCTCTCTCAATCTCGTGTGGCATACGTCATAGCTGACGCACACCTTGACCACCGTCTACATACGGTTGCCGCTACTCGAGCCGTCGACTCCGTCAATTGCGTTGTAGCTGCGTGCTTGTTGGCGAACCGTTACTCCCTTAATCGTGCCGGTATGGACACTGCGTTGCGCGCACGCCTTCAAAGAATTGCCAGCGCGATGAACCCGTACGGGGCACGACAGGCCTAGCACGTGCTGCACGCATTGTCATGAGTCATGACCGTCGTCAGTAGGCGCCATGCTGTCGCTGAGAAACGTAGCCTAGCAGCGCTCCCACGCCTGGAACCCCAGTTCTCTCGGAACCAGCTTCCAGCGGCAGGGAGCGACAAAGGGATTAGAAGACGGTCCGCGAGTCTACGTCCCTACAAGTGATTCCTCCGGGCAGGCTTGTTTAGCGAGACGATGAAGCAGACCAACAGCACAGATCGTGTCTCCGCGATTCAAGTGTTTACTCCTTGGCTGCCCTTCCTGGGAAAGGCGGAAGAAGCAACCGAACCGCCAAATTGTTCCGGGAAGGAACCCCCATTTCCCCTATCCTCAGAGCATTGCGTAGAGAGGGGCAATAACTATTCGGCGGACCATGTGCTACTGAATTATGCCCTGTGGGCGGTGTCTTGTGTGTGTGTGATTAACGTTCCAATCAAGGAGGAGGAGCCCCGACAGGGTTTAAAACGGACGCTGCAGAGTGCAGGACGTCGCTTTGAACCATGTAGCGGTTCAACCACCACACTTGTGGTTTGTGAAACTCCTAACCTTTCTATGCTGTAAATAAGTGTAAATAGTGCCATAAACCTGTTTGTTTTTCGCATCCCCATCTTGTCAGCGTTCGTTTTCTCCACCAGAAGCTACACCACGCTGCCACAAGAGACCGGGCAGACCCCGGTCCGCAACAACCGAGATCAGCGCTGGGATTCCGAGCGACAACAGCTGAACAGCGCCGAAAGCCGCAACAACGGGTGATCAGCGCGGGAATTCGGAGCGACTACTGGTAAACAGTGCTGAGATCCACAACAACTGGTTGGCAGCGGTGGGATACGACTCAGCACCGCGATCCAACACAACTGGTGGCAGTGGTGGGATCCACATCACGCAGGCAGGGGCGTAGTCAGATTTTTTTTTCCGTGGGAGTGGGGGGAGTTCACGCCAATCAATTGGAGGGAGGGGGACGCAAGCATCCGTTTTTTTTCTGTGACGTGACTATCAGCGGTAGTTTGAGTAGATTCATATGTACAAGCATGTATATCAAAGTAGCGAGACGCCCCCCTCTCCTTGTACGCATAGGTTGCGGATGAGAGCAAGTAAACGTAAAGTCATCATCATCAGCAACATCTTCATCATAATCATCATCATCATTAACCTGACTACGCCCACTGCAAACAAATCCTCTCCCATCATCCACCAATCAACCCGGTCTTGTGCATTCTGCTGCCATGTTGTACCTGCGAATTTCTTCATTTCATGAGATCACCTACCTTTTTGTCTCCCCTTCGTGCGTTGTTCTTCTCTGGGAATCTGGTCATCATCATCATCTTCATCGTCATCATCATCATCAGCTGACTACGTTCACTGCAGGACAATGGCCTCTCCCATGTTCCGCAGTCACTCGGTCCTGCGCTTGCTGCTGCCATTTTACAGCCGCAAACTTCTTAATCTCATCTGCCCACCTAACCTTCTGTCTCTCCCTAACCCACTTGCTTTGTCTGGGAATTCGTTAGTTACCCTTAATGACCAGCAGTTATCCTGTCTACGCGCTACATGCCTGGCCGATGTCCATTTCCTCTTCTTGATTTCAACTATGATATCCTTAACCTCCGTTTGTTCCCTGATTCCCTTTGCTCTCTTCTTGTCTCTTAAGGTTACACCTAACATTTTTCTTTCCATCCATCGCAGCGTCGTCCTCACATCAAGCTGAACCCTCTTTGTAAGTCTTCAGCTTTCTGCTCCGTAGCTAAGTACCGGCAAGATGCAGCTGTTATACACCCTTCCTCTTGAGTGATAGTGGTAATCTACATACCATGATTTGAGAGTGCTTGCCAAGTGCTCCACCCCATTTTTATTTTTCTAGTTTCTTCAACCTCGTGGTTTGGCTCGACGGTTATTACCAGCCTCAAGTGGACCTAATCTTCTACAACTTTAAGTGAACTACTACCCATCTCGAAGCGCTGTCCTCTTCTGAGGTTATTGTGTATTACTTTCGTTTTTTGCAGATTAATTTTAAGACCTAGCTACGTTTCTGCTTTCCTTGTCTAGCTCCGTAATCATGAGTTGCAATTCGTCCCCCGAATTACTCAGCAACGCAACGTCATCGGGGAAGCACAGGTTACTAAGGTACTCTCCAATAACTCTTATGCCTAACTGTTCCCATTGTAGGCCTCTGAAAACTTCCTGTAAACATGCGGTAATAGCATTGGGGAGATTGTAACCCCCAGCATTACAAGCCTTCTTGATTGGCATTCTGTAGGTTTTTTTATGGAGCACTATGGCAGCCGTTGATCCCCTGTAGATTTCTTCCAGGATGTTTATATATGCCTTCGTCAACGCCCTGATTCCGCAGTGTCTGCTTGACTGGAATCTGGCCAGTTACCCTTCTTGATAGTGGTTATCCTGCCTACGTGCAACGTGCCCAGCCTATGTCTGTTCTTTTTCTTGATTTAAACTATGATATCTTGAACCCCGGTTGGTTGGCTGACCACTCTGATTTATTCTTGTCTCTTAAGGTTACACTTATGAATTTTCTTTCCGTCGCTCGTTGCGTCGTCCTACATTTAAGCTGACCCCTCTTTGAAAGACTCCGTAGGTAAGTACCGGCAAGATGCAGCTGTTATATACCTTACTCTTGAAGGTTGGTGTCTGATTAGCATTCATGATTTTACAATGTTTGCCGAATGTGATCCACCCCATCCTCATTCTTCTAGTTATGTACTTCACTCTCGTGGTTCGGGCTCCGCGGTTACTGCCTGTTCTAAATAGACATATTCCTTTACAAGTTCCAGTGTCTTTCCACCTATCGCAAAACGCTGTTTCCCGCCGAGACTGTTGCACATTACTTTAGTTTTATGCGTATTAATTTTTAGGCATACTCTTATGCTTTCCGCGTCCAGTTCAGTGATTATGAGCTGTAATTTGCCCACTGAGTTACTCATCAAGGTAATGTCGTCAGCGAATCACAAGTTACTAAGATACCCTCCAATAGCTGTTATCCCTAGCTCTTCCCAATCTATAGGGCCCTGAAATCCTCCTGTAAACATGCGGTGAATAGCATTGGAGAGATCGTGTTAACCTGCCTTATACATTTCTTTATTGGGATTCTGCCACTTTCTTTATGAAGAAATAAGGTGGCTGCAGTGTGGATCCGCTGAAGAATTTTTTTTCAGTATGTTTATCCAGGGTTCATCGATGACTTGATTCCTTAGTGCCTGCCTCGCTGCGATTGTCTAGCCAAACGCCTTCTCGCAATCTATAGAAGCTATGTGTTTGGGTTGGTTGTATTCCGCGCATTTTTTCTATTACCTGATTGATAGTAGGAATATGGTGTATTGTGGAGTACCCTGTAAGAAATCCTGCTTGGTCCTTTGGTTGATTGAAATCTAATGTTGTCCTAATTATATTAGCAATTCTTTTTTTAAGTAGTCTGTAGAGAACAGGCAGTAAACTGATCGGCCTGTAGGGTTGTTTGTAAGTTTTTGACACCACCTCTTGGATTAATATGATGTTGGCGTTATTACTAATCTCAGTAAAGTGATTGATTCATATGTAGGATTTAACGTCACAAAATCACCATATGCTTATGAGAGACGCCATAGTGGACAGCTCCGGGAATTTCGACAACCTGGGGTTCTTTAACGTGCGCCTAAATCTGAGCACAGGGGCCTACAGTACTTTTGCATCCAATAAAAAATGCAGCCGCCGAAGCCGGGATTCGATACCGCGACCTGCGGGTCAGCGGCCGAGTACTTTAGCCATTAGACCATTGCGGCAGCGCTACTGCCTAAGTTATATTGCACAGCATTTAACAACCGTTCAATACATAAGAGAGCACTTTGCACCTTAAAACTGACAAAACGATAATTGCTGTACTTACTTTTTGAATTGAGTAGGGATGATTCAATTTTGCAGCAGCTTTATAGTACGTGGGTATTCGCTTAAAATGTCAAGTATTAATGTTGGCATTTTTTTAAGCTGTAGTTTGTTTGTGATGGGATTTGACAGTTTTTTTATTACGTAGTTAAGTTTGTTTCATGTTGAGTATTTTTCTTCGGAAAAGCGTTTTATTAGAATTAAGGAGGTATCATGAGAGAGCAGCCCAGACGTAGACGTAGACGTACCAGACAGACAGACAGACAGACAGACAGACAGACAGACAGACGACAGACAGACAGACAGACAGACAGACAGACAGACAGACAGACAGACAGACAGACAGAAAGACAGACAGACAGACAGACAGACAGACAGACAGACAGATAGACAGACAGACAGATAGATAGATAGATAGATAGATAGATAGATAGATAGATAGATAGATAGATAGATGATAGATAGATAGATAGATAGATAGATAGATAGATAGATAGATAGATAGATAGATAGATAGATAGATAGTTCGGCAGACCATTTTAAGCTTGTTTACGGCGGCCATATTGATGTATGCTGTCCTGAGATTCAGACCCCTCGCCCAGCGGCACACACACGACGAAGAAGAGTTACTTTCCACGTGCTATTGAAGATTGGAATATGCTGCCAGAGTCTATAATTGATTGTTCCTCACTTACATCATTTGAAGAGAATCTCAAACGTTTATTTCCTGAATAACAGTGATGTGCGTCTGTACTTTTTGTTGGTTGCATGAGACTGCAGTAGTTGTGTTTCAAATCTTCAGCGCGGTGCAAAAGTGCCGCCTCAAATGCGTCATGTGCTGTTCTGCGCGTATGTATTGCATTGCATGTGTGTTCCATTCTTGTTATGTATAACTTCGAGTTGCTGCTCACAATAATACGAGAAATATCTCGAGACTGTACGGTACTTCTTTTCGCGAATAATTGTTTGTACTTCCACCCTGTAACGGCCCACTTCTGGGCTAACAGTAAATAAATGAATGAATGAATGAATAATGAAGAGCCACGTTTGTGTCACATGGCAGTGCAGTGACCACGCCTCAATATTGAACGTTCACGTGGGCCGTGCATGCCGCCACCCACGGCGGTCATGTGGATCCGTGATTGAACAGTGCCATTTGCACGCATTCTTCGATCTAGGGACCTGAGGAGAACATACCCTTTATAATGAGCCCCCCCCCCCCCCCCTGGCTCACTCATTCGGTGTGCTCTTTCGAGTGAGAGCTTGCCATGTACGAATAAACGCCACTATGTAACTAAACTTTCATATTGACCTCTCTCTAACGTAAACAAACGTCTGTACTCTGTTTTCTTGTACAAGCATTGTTCCTCGATGTAAGGGACGAGTCCGATGGGTGGCCAGCTACCAACGACGAGACCCACCGGACCCTAGTCGAACACTACCAACAGCGGGAAAGTACATAGCCTAGAGCCTTTTTTTTTTTACAACCAAGTCACTGTGAAACGCTGCAATCACACAGAATTTTAGTCCTCGTGTTTGGGGATGCCAAGAGCATTTTGCGACGTGCTTCAAACAGAAAGCGGCACGCACTCTGAAATTATTCTGGTGAATGGAGGGAACGGCGACAACAAACATCACTCTGGAAAATTTTACTCCACAATCTTATTACAAGGCATTAGCAGCCGAGAAAAACCAAAGGCTTCTGTACGTCGTTTCAGGCATACGTTGAAACTGACCTACCCAGCTGGCGGCGATCTACGGAGCTGCCTGCGCCGGCTCGGATTCCGAACTTCGCCGCCTAGGGGGCGCTCGAGTTACCCCAGCTGAGCGCCGGTGGATGCATGCATAGAGTTTCCTAAAATGATTATTAGGAAACTCTATGGATGCATGGAAATGCATGGGTTGCCGGCAGTTAGAAGAGTTTCATCACGCATCGAGTAAATGTGGCGACTATCTGGTAACATTTCATTTCATGTGACTTTGAGATCTTCTTTTGTATTTTAGTTGACATTTCAGTGCATTATTTTTCAAATAGTATGGCAAACCAGGTACAACACATGTATCAGCGTGCAAAACGAAAGAATGACGACGGAGACAGGTTGTAAAAAGCACTGGCCACCAAATGTTTATTTACCTCACGATACCAGCTATATGTGTATACAATGGTAGACTTGTTGCCGTTGGAGTACACTCAGCTGGCTTGCATTTACTGTCTGGGCAAGAAAGGGCAAGGACTATGACATCTGACAGTGCCCGCGGCATCCGGCGCGCATAGAAAACAATCAAATACAGATAATTTTGCGCATAAATACCTTCGTCTCAAATGGCAAATGTAGATCGCATGTAGATAAATAATCAATGAAAGACTCTGCAACTGTTTTGAAACTGAAACAGCACTTAAAGTCGCTTATTCAACACTATTTCTTCACGCAATGGGTGCGTTTCAAAAACTAGCCGCATAACCACATGTAGTCACATGGTTTCCATATGTGCACTCTTGTCATCTCCCCCCCCCCCCCTTTTTTTTTGCTAACAAACAGTTGTGAGTATTGCGCGTCGTCGTTTACTTTCTTGAGGTTGTCGGTTTTTTTTTTTTTTTCGCTAATATGCGTTTCAGTCTGTCATGCACCACCAACCAGCCCAGCAACTCACTCTTTTAGAGACACGTAGTCTTTTACAACACAAAAATCACCTTGATCCATTTTTGACGGACCTCGGTCACTGGAAACTCATGAAAAGTCACATCAGGAGTCTTCCCTTGCCTTGATTCGCAGAAAGGAACGCAGCACACCACCATCATGATGGTTAATTTGCACCAAGAAACCTCGCTTCGCTGGTGTACAAACCGCACCGACCTGCACGCTTCTGTCGCAGCTCGGCACGAGTAGACGGTAGCGAAAGATCGTCATTACACCTTTAATTTTATTCAAAAAGAGGCTTTTATTCATTTTAATCGTCCAGAGTGTATGCACGCGTAAACATTGCTGCTTTTTTTCGCAACGTCGGGTGAGCAGACGACAAAAAAAAAAAAAAAAAAAAAAACGCTCCGCTACTCATAGATGAATGGATGTGGCCTGTACCCTTTAGATCGGGCGGCGGCTAACGCCACTTAGCCATAATATTAGTGAACTAATCACTAGATTTATCTTTTTTTTTCCCTTTAAATAGTAAAGTTGAGGACTGGTACTTTGCAGTTAAGGGTTTAATTTTCACTCGTGCCTTGACTTTAGCCACCTATCAGACAACCTTCTTCTAGTTCATTCTACCCGCTTAAAGTCTATTTTGCCATCCCTGTCCCTAAACCCTAGTGCTTTGAAAAACTCTGCGCCATCATCCTGAACTATAGGGTGAAGCCCTTTACAGAACATTATCAAGTGTTCGGCTGTTTCCTCCTCCTCTCCACATGCACTGCATACCGTGTCTACCCCTTCGTATTTGCCCGATATGTCTTGGTTCGCAATACTCCCGTCCTGGCCTTAAACAGTAGAGAACTACCACGGGTATTATCATAGATCCTTTCCTTGGCAATTTACTGCTTAAAAGTTCGATAGATCTCTAGTGCGGACTTGTTAATCATGCCAGTTATCCACACGTCAGTCTCCGTTTCCTTCACTTTCTTCTTAACCGATAGTTCTTTTGTTATGGCCACCTGCTGTTTTCTAAGTATTTACCAGTCAATTTCCTGATTCGCTTCAATCCATTTTGTATCGACATTCTTCATGTACAAGTACTGTAAACCTTCCTAGCCCAACGCTCCTCCCCCATTTCTTTCAATTGCTTCCCAAGTTTTATCTTACTGCTAGCTTCCCTGCCCTCAAATGATGTCCATCCTTATCACCTTGTACTCCCCGATTTGGTGTATTCCCGTGAGCTCCTAAAGCAAGCCTACCTATTCCACGTTGCTTAATTTCTAATCTTGCTTGAACTTCTGATCTCATGCACAAGACCGCATTGCCAAACGTCAAACCAGGAACCATGACCCCTTTCCATATTCCTCTCACAACATCATACCTATTGTAATTCCACAGTGCCCTATTTTTCATCCCTGCTGCATTCCTGTTACCTTTAGTCGTCACGTATATTTCATGTTTCCTTAGGAACTCAGTCCTATTGCTTATCCAAACGTCCAATATTTCTATTATCTGTTATCTCTAGCGTGACCTCCTGTATTCTAAGCTCGCTATCTTCATATTATTAAAAATCATGACTGCTGATTTTTCGTTACTGAATCTGAAATCTAATCTATCTCCCTCATTACCGCAGATGTCCATCAATCTCTGCAAATCTGCCTTGCTGTCAGCCATTAGCACTATATCATCTGCGTACATTAATGCTGGTAGTGCCTGATCAACGATTTTCCTTGTTTGACGAAAGAGAGGTTTGAAGCCAAGTCCACTGCCCTCTAATTTGGCCTCTAATCTTTGTAGGTACATCATGAATAACAAGGATGACGAAGGACACCCCTGCCTAAGCCTCCGTTTCACCTCTGTGGACTTGAATACCTGTTTTACCACGTATAACTACCTTGTTACTTTTATAGATTTCCTTTAAAAGATTAGCAGCTCCATCTGCCACACCTAGTGTGTCCAGTATTCCCCAGAAGTCCTCTTGAACTACACTATCGTACGCTCCCTTGATATCCAAAAATGCTAGCCACAGGTCCCTGAATTCCTTTTCTGCTATTTCGATGCACTGCGTCAGTGAGAACAGATTACTTCCAACCTCCTGTGTTTCCGAAACCCATTCTGCAGTTCCCCCAGCACCCCCTCATCCTCTATCCATGCCTGCAGTCTTTCCTTTATAATCTGCATCGCCAGCCTGTAGACCACTGATGTCACTGTTATATAACAGTAGTTGTTTATGTCAGCTTTGTCCCACTTTCCTTTATAGATCATGCTCATCCAGTAAGTTTTCACCCATATTTTGGCCGTCAGCGCCGTCAGCAACCGGTGCGGATGAGGTAAGTTGCAGCGCCACAGAGCGCATAGCCGCAAGCCGCAATACCAGAAAGGGCGTGCTAGCGCTTCGCTCGCTGAGCAGGTCAGTAAAATACAGTAGGTTGTGGACCGAACTAACCACACTTTGAGAATGTGCAAGATGTATGCGCATATAGAAACACGACGTGGCTAGCAGACGGCGTGAGGAGCAATCCACCACACTTCACCGTGTCGACCAGTTGACGCCAAGCGGCGACTCTGCTCGATCTCGTGGCCAATGGCAGACTCAAATTTACCAAAGGGCACGGTGAAGGTCCCCCTTCAAAAACAATGCAACGCTCAATATCTTGAGCCAACCGTAAAGCCGGTGGTGTTGCTCTACAGGTATACAACACAAATTTAACAAAAACACAAGACAGAGTTTGTTTCATTTATTGCAAAGCGAAAGTTCTCATTTTTTAAAAAACAAACAGTAAGGAAACAGCAAATGAACCATGCAAGTAATCAAGATTAACAACTGCCTGCTAATGAACAAAAAGTCTGATCAATTGTTTCTTCATTTTTTCTCCATTTCTATCTTCGTAATTTCTATGCTATGCTTTACTCTCTTCCTTATTCGTCACCCTCACTACAATTTGTAATCCCCAATAGTTATATACTATACAAGGCCATGCTATGCTCTGCTAACGTGCCTGGATAGCCGATGGTTACGACGCCCACCTACGAAAAGTGGGAACGCGGGCTCGAGTCGGTCTCGACGAAATATCTATGTTTTTCTCTAGCTTTCTTTCCATTCCTCCTGTACTTGTTCTCTCAATCCCACGCCAGAAAAATCGCCACACGTGCTAGAAGACAGAGGACGAAGAGAGCGCGTGCCTGTTCATGACAATAATTTCCTTTTACGTCACGGACAAATGGTTTGGTATTGTTTATTGTTATCACGTTTCCCGCCGACTCGAACAGGCACTTTATATATATATATATAATATATATAATATATATATATATATATATATATATATATATATATATATATATATATATATATATATATATATATATATATATATATATATATATATATATATCCAACAGAAAAAATTCCAACAGAATGGGGTCAGGGACATGCACCGACGTGCTTCACTTGGTTCGGATTCTGGATAGCGTCCTAGAGTGATGGCTATGAGAGAATTGACATAAGTGCGACCACCTGGAGTTCTTTAATGTGCACCTCCGTCACACAGTACACATGGCTCTTAATAATTTTGCAAATGAAATGCGCCTACTGCAACCGAAATCGAACCCGCATCATTCGGGTGAGCAGCGTGGCCCTGTAACACTGAGCCTGCGCAGTGGCAGTCGGCAGTTTATAATGAATATTACGAATCAAGTAGTCTCAACATTTGTGACTTGCATGCACAAAAAGGTTTCATCCATGGCAAAATATGAGAAGAGCTGTGAAGAACATGGCCATACATTAACTGGGTTACAATTAGCTGTGACCTCTATAGAGATCGACCCTGTATGATTGACTACTTTGTCCACCAAGTCAACTTTCCTTGACCAATTAGCAATCCTTTTGCGGCAAGTATCACAATACAATAGGCAGTTTGAGCAAGGTAATAAAATAAGGAATAAACACACATTTTTGCAATAAATATGGAGAAATGAATGCAGAGTGAGACAACCATTATCCACGGTTTTACATAAGCAACACCTTTAACGCCACCAAATAGTATCGCGACACAACAAGGCTCAATATCAATAACCACACACAATGGACATCAGCTTAGTGATAAATACCACCCAGAACAATAAATATGACTGCTGTTATGCAATTTCACATATAAGTGCTAATAAATAATACTTTCATGCAGTTCTATCTTAAGGTCAACAAAACTAATAATTACTAATTAATTAAGGATGATGACACTAACAAGTGGATACATCTACAGTAAGAGACTTAGCCCAGATTCCATTATTCGTTTTCACATAAAAAATAAATTCATGTAGTCGCGTCTCGGCTTTACCACCCCACGACTTTTTTTGCCAGACTGTGTGCATGCATTTCAAGAAACTTTCCACAATAAGATCAAAAAGCGCCCCGAATCCTTCGCGAGCCATGTGTAGCACAAGTGAGCATCACAACATCCAGCCAATGATGATTTGGGGCCCTACAAGCTCATTACAGCTTAGATTACCTATTACAGCTTATTTACCTATTATTGGGCTTATACCCTGCCATAAAATTTAGTAGTCATAGAATGACCTCCTTATTCTATTGTACTTGGTTGCCTCAATTATTCTGCAAATTGCATAACCAGTGCATCATGAATGTTTCCAACCCTTTACAAAATGCACATAACGCCTTGCAAATGTGTAGTGGGTACTTCGCTTCTCTCAGAACTGTAATAATGACGTATGGGGTGCTTCCCAACTTGACACAAATTATAATTTTAGACGCAAAGGATAAATTGGAATCATAGTTGTATTAGTAGCCCAAAAGGCTACACTTCCAGCTTTCGCTGTGAATGCGATGTGCTTTCCCTACAGGCCTGGCGTTTATTTTGAAATCATAGAATGCAATATATATGAAGTCGACCAGTTCTGCCACGTGTAACGGATTCCCTTCTTCTAAAGCTGAACAGTTCAGCTTAATATCTTCTGCCAGTCAATCATTCTGCTGAAGGAACGCAAACCTAACTTCCTTGCCCTTCAGCCAGCTTCGGCCAACTATACAGTACCACACCCTCGGGAAATCAAGTTCATGCAGCAATGAGTTGTTGCAGTTGATTTTATACCATTAATAGTACTATGAAACTTATTATCGATAGTTCTGATTCACTAGTATTTATACATGTTCCAAGTATGCCTTGGTTACTCAATGCTCCAGAAGCCTGCTGGTATATCTTATGAGTCACATGCATTTTCATTGTCTGTGAAAGCTTATGAAAGCATTTTGTACTCTGCAGATGTCCCAATTACCTGGTTGATCACACCACTATGATCCATCATAGAGTACGTCGTCCTCAGATAGCTTGCTTGCTCTTTACCTAGGTTATTTTTTATAATCCTGAAAGTAATGCATTGGTCTGTAATGATTTAAATCTTTTGTATCTCATTTATTGTGTTGTAATGTTGGCATTTTTACAGTTCAATAGAATTTTGACGTTTTGAGGCATTGAGTGTAAAGCGTCACAACTTCCTTTCATATAAAATATATCCTTCACAGATCAAATTTATTATTATGCTGTCATCTATAGCCCCTTCTCGGTATGCCAAGCATGGTCTAATTTAATTCGGTAGTTACACATGGCTCTTGTTCAACTTTCATTTCACTTAAGAAAAGATGGCTTATCCCAAAACTCAACAGTTTAGAGTAGACATCTTCTACCACCTTCACCATGCCATCAAAATTCCTGATAACATTACCCCGCTGATCTTACAGTGTATGCGTTCTGGTCCTCTTAACAGTTTTTTAAAGTTGTTCTCATACTGCCACCTTTGTCCTTTACTGCTGCCTCAACTCATTTGAGGTCGCAGTTCCTTATGTCTCAGACTTTTTTCTAGTTAATCAGCTTTGTTAGCTAAACATGTGCTCAAAATAACACAAGTGTTATGTCTAGGTCTCTGTTTTCGAAGTTTAGATTTTTTTTTTTTAAATCGGGCCTTTATGAGAGCTTATTTTTCATATATCTCCCATTCTACGAAATACAGTGTTTCTTTTTATTTGGTATTATAAGTTGTAGTAATATGTTTAATTACTTTTAATTTCCAATGAATATGCTGTGTAATGTTGCTTACAATCCAGTTTTTACAATCTTTCATTTCTTCTAACTACCTATTCATTTACTCTGTTGATTTGGAGTGTTGTAAATGCGCGAAAGTGTAATTTAAGAATTGGGAGGTTAAGCTGCTTCTTAGCTCTTCCTCCAAGCTTCCCACACTTTGCAATGAAAAATCAAGGATTTATATTATTAATATTATCATTATTCTCAATACTTGAGATCTTAAGATGAACTGGTATCAGAACATGAAAACATGCAAATAGACCAAATGTATTTTAGATATATGAAAGGTTTGAATGCCCAAACACATATACAT
>NC_051172.1:110647352-110837352 GCF_013339725.1 Rhipicephalus microplus
TGGGAGTGGGGTTCCTAATTGACAGAAACATAGCTGGCAACATAGAGGAATACTATAGCATTAATGAAAGGGTGGTAGGTATCGTAATTAAACTGAATAAGAAATACAAGATGAAGGTGGTACAGGCATACGCGCCTACATCCAGCCATGATGACGCTTGAGTTGAAAGCTTCTATGAAGACGTGGAATCGGCAATGAGTAAGGTAAAAACACAATATACTATAGTGATGGGCGACTTTAATGCAAAGGTAGGGAAGAAGCAGGCTGGAGACCAGGCAGTAGGAGATTATGGCATCGGTACTAGAAACGCCAGAGGGAGCTACTAGTAGAATTCGCAGAACGCAATAATTTACGGATTTTGAACACCTTCTACCGAAAGCGAGAAAACCGCAAGTGGACATGGATGAGCCCTTATGGCAAAAAGCCCCGCCGCGGTGGTCTAGTGGCTAAGGTACCCGGCTGCTGACCCGCAGGTCGCGGTTTCGATTCCCGGCTGCGGCGGCTGCATTTCCGATGGAGGCGGAAATGTTGTAGGCCCGTGTACTCAGATTTGGGTGCACGTTAAAGAACCCCAGGTGGTCAAAATTTCCGGAGCCCTCCACTACGGCGTCTCTCATAATCAAATGGTGGTTTTGGGACGTTAAACCCCACAAATCAATCAATCAATCAAAATCAACCTTATGGCAAAAATAACAACGAAATAGACTTTATAATGATTGCAGACCCAGGAATTGTGCAGGATGTGGAAGTGGTTGGCAAGGTACGATGCAGTGACCATAGAATGGTACGGTCTCGAATTCGCCTAGACTAGAAAGGAACGACCGAAACTGATACGCAAGAAGCCAATCAATGAGCTAGCTCTGAGAGGGAAAGTACAGGAATTCAGAGTGTCGCTGCAGAACAGGTACTCGGCTCTTAGTGAGGAAACCAACCTTAGCGTAGATACAATGAATGATAATCTGACGAGTATCATTACGGAGTGTGCAGTGGAAGTTGGAGGCAGGGTAGTTAGACAGGACACTGCAGCAAGCTTTCCCGGGAAACGAAGAACCTAATTAAGAAGCGTCAAATCATGAAAGTGTCAAGTACAACAGACAAAATAGAACTGGCAGAGCTTTCGAAGTTGATTAACAGACGTAAAGTATGCGATGTAAGAAGGTATCACATGGAGAGAATTGAACACGCTCTGATAAACGGAGGAAGCGTCAAAGCAGTGAAGAGGAAACTTGGCATAGGCAAAAGTCGGATGTATGCACTAAGGGACAAAGAAGGCAAAATAACTACCAATATGGATAGGATAGTTAATATAGTGGAGGAGTTTCACAGAGATCTGCACAGTAGCCGAGACAACGACGACCTTAATACTATAAGAACTAGCAGTAACTCAGATGACACCCCACCAGTAATGACAGGAGTCAGAAAAAGCTTTGGAGATCATGCAAAGAGGCAAAGCTGCTGGTGAGGATCAGGTAACATCAGATCTGCTGAAAGATGGAGGACAGATGGTGTTAGAAAAACTAGCCACCCTGTTTTACTAGATGTCTCCTGACGGGAAGAGTACTAGAGTCTTGGAAAAACGCTAACATCATCTTAATACATAAGAAAGGAGATGACAAGGACTTGAAGAATTACAGGTCGATCAGCTTGCTCTCTGTAGTATACAAGCTATTTACAAAGGTAATTGCTAACAGAGTAAAGAAAACATTAGAATTCAATCAACCACAGGAACAAGCAGGATTTCGAACAGACTACTCAACAATTGACCACATTCATACTATCAATCAGGTAATAGAGAAATGCTCAGAGTATAACCAACCACTATACATAGCCTTCATAGATTACGAGACGGCGTTTGCTTCAGTAGAAATATCAGCCGTCATGCAGACACTGCGGAATCAAAGCGTAGATGAAGTATATATAAACATTCTGGAAGAGATCTACAGGGGATCAACTGCTACCATAGTGCTTCATAAAGAAAGCAACAGAATACCAATCAAGAAGGGTGTAAGGCAGGGGGACACAATCTCCGCAATGCTATTTACCGCGTGCTTACAGGAGGTTTTCAGAAGCCTAGAATGGGAACAGTTAGGGTAAGAGTTAATGGAGAATACCTTAGTAACCTGCGCTTCGCCGATGACATTGCATTGCTGAGTAACTCAGGGGACGAATCGCAACTAATGATTACGGAGTTAGACAAGGAGAGCAGAAAGGTTGGTTTTAAAACTAATCTGCAGAAAACGGAAGTAATATATATATATTAAAATAGAGGTGTTGTACGTCGAGAAAGCTTCAGACGCAGTTTGGCGAAAGGTGCTTTATGAGGAAGGTCATCATCGTCATCGTCACCGATCATCATCGTCTTCTTCAACAACAGCAGAGCGTCCGTCATTCAGATTCATTACAATTACTCCCCGCGAAATAAGGAGCCATCCTGGCAACCTATGGACAATTAAACACGAGAGGGTCGTAGTAGTGCTTAAGTCTCGACACGTGGACAATTTCCTGACCACGACGACGTTGGTCAGAAGATGGTTCCAGTAGCCCGATGAGGTAATTCACTGGTGACGTTTTTTGCAGTATACGATATGTGCCATGATACTTGGGGACCAACTAGGTAGAAAGGCCAGGTGTAGTAGAGAGGACATGCAGCCAGACGAGTGAACCTGGATCGTAGGAAGTGGTGTTATTTGATGCGTCATGGTGGTGCTTTTAGCGTCTCGCACTCGGTCCATATTGGAGTGGTCTGGCTAGATGTACATGGACAGCATGTCACCGAGGGTTCGGTCGAAGCGAACTGTCAATCCATTGGTCTGGGCATGATAGGCGCTTGTGCGGTGAACGACGGGGCACTCACGCAGCAATGCTGTGATGACGTCTGACAAGAATACGCGACCACGATCCCTCAGTAAATCTAGAGGTGCTCCGTGACGTAATGCGATGTTGTGAAGAACGAAAGTCGCAACGTCTTTTGCTGTAGACAAAGGAAGGGGGGAAGTTTCGGCATACCGCGTGAGGTGGTCGACGGCAACGATGATCTATCGGTTACCATCTGCAGTGTTGGGAAGGGGACCATAAATATCGATATCGACACGGTCGAACGGTGGGGAGGGGCATGGTAAATGTAATAAGGTACCACTGGCGTGATGAGGGGGAGTCTTTCGTCTATGTCACGTCGAGCAAGCCCGAACGTACTGTCGAATAAAACGGTACATGCCACGCCAGTAATATTGGAGCGGTATACGAAAATAAGTCTTCAGGAAACCTGCGTGGCTACATTAGGGGTCGTCATGAAACGTGGAATAAATTTCGGATCGCAGATGACGTGGAATCACGAGTAGCCATTGACGTCCACCGGGTGCGTAGTTGCGTCGGTACAGCACGTCGTCGCGAATGGTGAAGTCCTCGACTTGCCGGTGCAAAGTGCGAGCAGGGGGAGAAACCATCCGTCCAGCCAGGATGTCTAGAATCGAAGCAACCCAAGGGTCCTTGCGTTGCTCAGATGGCATGTCGGTGATGGTGACGGGAGTGGCATCACAGATGAGACTTTCGCAGCAGGCAGGGTAAGGGGGTAGGGGCAAACGGGTGAGGGCGTCTGCGTCCGAATGTTTCCGGCTGGAGCGATAGACCACTCGAATGTCATATTCTTGAAAGCGTAACGCCCATCGGGCGAGGCGACCACTTGGATCCTTCAAGGACGACAACCAACAGAGGGCGTGGTGGTCAGTCACGACGTCAAAAAGGTCGCCCATACACGTAAGGTTGAAATCTCTCTATCACCCAAATGATGACAAGGCATTCCTTTTCAGTGACGGAATTGTTGGCTTCAGCTTTGCTAAGAGTTCGGCTTGCGTAAACCACGGTACTCTGCGTAAGAATAGCGCTATAGCCCGACACCACTAGCGTTGGTGTGGATCTCTGTGGGTGCCGATGGGTCGTAGTGTCGCAGAATAGGCGGCGACGTGAGGATGCGGCGCAGTTCATTGAAAGAATCGTCACAGGTGGCAGACCAGGCTGAAAGGTCTCTAGAGCCGGCGAGGAGCTTGTTCAAAGGAGCGATGATCGTCGCGAAATTGCGGACGAAGCGCCGGAAACAGGAGCAAAGGCCTATGAAACTTCACAGCTGTTTCATGGTGGTCGGTAAGTTGGGCAGGGTCAGGAAGAATGCCGTCCTTCAAAACCACGTGGCCAAGGATCGTAAGCTTTCGAGCGGCGAAATGGCACTTCTTCAGATTCAGTTGCAGCCACGCGGCGGAGAGACAAGCAAGGACTTTCTCGAGGCGGGTTAACCGTTTGAGGCCTCGAAGGATATCGTCCATCATTCGCTCGAAAGTAGCTGGCGCGTTGCAGAGGCCGAAAGGCATGACTGTGAATTCGTACAACCCGTCGGGCGTGATGAAAGCAGTTTTTTCGCAATCGGCCTCTGCCATGGGTACCTGCCAATATCCAGAGCGCAGATTTAAAGAAGAGAAAAATTCGGCTCGCTGTAGGCAGTCCAATGCATCGTTAATGCGTGACAGTGGATAAACATCCTTGCGTGTTATTCGGTTGATGCGTCGGTAGTCCACGCAGAACCTATCGGATCCGTCCTTCTCCTTCACCAACACAACTGGAGAGGCCCAGGGACTGCTTGACGGTTCGATTATGCCACGTGTCAGCATGCCGTCAACCTGTTCATTGATGGCACGGCGTTCGATAGTTGACACAGGATATGGACGCTGCCGTAATGGCGTCTCTTGACCGGTATCTATAGGGTGAACAACAGATGACGCTCGACCTAAGGAAGGCTGGTTGTGGTCAAACGAGGCTCGAAAACGCTGGAGGAGCTTGATCAGCTGTTACTGCTGTGCAGACGTGAGGTGGCAATCCATAGACTTGCGGAATACATCCATAGCGTCATTGGCGTCAGTTGTGGGTGTATTGGCACAAGTCGGTAGAAATAGGTTGTCTGGATACATCGGGTCTTCGAAAATACAATCTAAGGTCTCGAGGCTCCCCAGACACTCGCCACGTAGCAGGATGTATGGACAAGCAGAGACGTTGCATGCATAAAGTACCGCCGAACCATTGGAAAAACTGATGACGGCAAACGGGAAGACGATGGTTCGATGGTGCGCACTAGCTATAGGTGGTTGGAACAGGAGCGTCGAGTCAGTGGCAGCAGGGGAAAACACAGGCATTATGACGGCGGACAAAGGCGCGATGCGGACGTCAGCTGCGGCAAACACTTTCGAGGGACTGTGGTGGTCAATATCAAAGCACGGATTTGTCAACGTCAGTTTAGCGCGAGTGCAGTCGACGATGACCTGATGGGCAGAAAGGAAATCCCATCCTAGTATGACGTCGTAAGATGAACGTGGAAGAACAACAAACTTGACGGCGTACCAAACGTCTTGAATGAGAGCACGTGCTGTGCACTGAGCCGTCGGCGCGATGAAATGGGAGGTGGCTGTACGCAGGGCAAGATTCCTAACCGGCGTTGATTTTTCCCAAACCACGACACAGTTTTTCACTAATTGCAGAATCGACAACGCCTGTGTCGACAAGTGCACGCACATTCTACTCGCACATCCATTTCGCTTGGCGGACAAAGAGGAGGCCTTGGAAAGTTCGACGACGACGCAGTTCTTACCTTCGGAACCGCGGCTATCAGTTGTCCTCTCAAGCGGGGCTCGTGCACCGAAGCATCAGGGAGGCAGATCGGCGACGGGGCGGTAATGACCAGCGGGAGTCGAGATTGCGTCGTGGGGACAACGAGTTGGCGATAGGGGATAATGGTCGCTGGATGTTCTGGGCAGCCTGGTAATTTGCAGAATTCCCATGGTCCAGAGGCTGGAAGTTGCGACGGCGGCAGTAGCATGCTATATGTCCCACAAAACCACATGCAAAACAGATGGGTCGATTGTCGAAGGTGCGCCATGGGTTAACGACAGAAGGTGCAGCGGGCGAAGTAGGATGGGGGGCCCTGTATGTAGGCAGCGCGTAGGGTAGGAGGACCCGGTTCAGCGGTATGCTTCAGACTGGTGGGGGTGGTGTTACAGCGACAACGGCAGCGTAGGTCAGTGGCATAGGGACAGATGGCGATGAAGGCAGTGCTTGCGTTTGTCACAAAACGAGCGCTCAAAAAAAGCGCGCCCCCAAATTCTCGCCACCAAACGCCGGAAGGATGCCTCGAGGTCAACGATAAAAAAAAGAAAACAATCATCCAAAGACTCCCCGGGCGTGCGTCCCTCTCCCCTCGGAAGCGTGGGTTCGCCGACGAGCCTCCTCTCATCGGCGCCTGAGCAAGCCCTAAAGAGTTCTCCATGGAAAGGGGCGTGGTGATGCAGGGTTGCGTCATCTTTCGCGGACGGCCCTCGTACCGTCTCGCCCTCTGCCCAGCCTTCGCTGCGTATCGCGCCGACGAAATGATGACAACTTTCTGGAATCTCGCGCGGAAGGTATTAAATCGAGCAGCCGAGATGGGAGATCAGGAGAAGAATGAAGTTGGCGCCAGTGTGCGTGGGGTATTCGGCCGCGTCTGTCGGTGAAGGTTTTGTCCTTAGTGACAAAGCAGGAGAAGAAGAAAGTATGCGCCAGAGTGCGTAGGGTGTTCCGCCTTGTGGGCGAAGCCTTTTGTCCTCAGTGACAAAGGAGAAGAAGAGGATTTCCACCTGAGGGGTGAAGGCTTCAGCTACAGGCAAGAGTGTGTGTCTACCGCTATCGAGCGAAGACGCGTGGCAACAGCTGCGTGTGTGAAGCCGACGTGTTTCCGGCGAAGAAGTTTGAAGCTTGGAGAGTGGCCAATTGAAGACGCGAGGTTTCCTGGAAGAGAAACTTCGGCGGCAGCGGAACGACAATAGCGCTGGACTTTGAGTGAGTGATTCTCGGAAGAGTATCATTCAGTCTTTTGTTCCAAGGACTTTGGACTCAATAAGTTTTCGAACTCTTTCGTCTTCAAGTGCCTTGGTTGTTCGATGCATGTGACTGCATTGTAGAGCGTATTGTTGTTTGTGTCCGTTGTTTCGAGTGTGGCTGATTGTACTGCGTAGTACGTTGTTTGATTGTTGACATATTGTATTCAACTATTGTCGAGTGTGCATACTTGTGTATCGTTTTGATCTGCCATAATTGAGAATATAATTTTGTTTTGTTTATCATCTCTCGGCTCTGACTTGTTCTTTGGGCCAGAGCCGGCGTCCGCTGGCGTGCCAAATAAGACCACTTCTAAATTGTCCACGCTTTCGTGGTGCGGTTTTGGGGGGCGATACTTCGGCCCTTGGAAATAGCCCGGCGATCGCCTCCCTAATTAACGGGACCTGTGACTATTATTCTGGCGTCCGCGACAAGGACCTTTTGGTGCACAGTGTGTTCAAAGTAGTGGGAAAGAGCCTCGAGTTGTGTATAGTGCTATCGGAACAATTTTGTGTGTTGCTCAGTGTTCTCATTAACGAGTGCAGGGGAGTGTTCCGATAGACTGATTTAGGCAGATACTTTTGGCACGCGGCAAGACTTCATTTGCGAGACACCATGGATCCCGAAAAGTTAGTAGCTCTTGGTGAGAAAATGGGTCTTTCTGGCGCCGAACTACGGAAGTGGGTAAGCCAGAAGGAGAAGAGGCGGTGGAGAGAGAGATGTTGGCAGCTGAGAGAGCCAAGGAAGAAAAAGCAGCTGAGTTGTAACGAGAGAGGTTGGCAGCTGAGAGGGCCGAGGAAGAAAAAGCCGCTGAGTTGGACAGAGAAAGGCTGGCCGCTGAAAGGGCGAAGGAAGAAAGAGAGCAGCAATTGAAGTTGGAATTGGAGAGAGAAAAGCTGGAAGCTGAAAGGGCGAAAGAAGAAAGAGAGGCAAAAGAGCGACAGCTGAAGGAAGAAAGAGAGCAACAATTGAAATTGGAGTTGGAGAGAGAAATACTGGCTGCTGAGAGGGCGAAAGAAGAAAGAGAAGCGGAGATGGCTGAAAGGGAACGGCAGCGACAGTACGAGATGGAACTCGAGCGGCTCCGTTTGCAACAGCGAAGTGAAACTCCGGTCCAAGCTACAGTTGAAAGCAGCGAACGGGAGGACCACGGCTTCCGCTTGAACCCAAGCAAGCTGCTCGTAGCGTTTGATGAAAGGAAGGACGACCTTGACGCTTACCTTCACCGATTTGAGACGATTTCGAGGAGCCAGAATTGGCCAGAACATCAATGGGCAACTGCTTTGAGTACTTGCTTGAGTGGTGAAGCGCTCAGTGTGTACGGTAGGCTGACGCCGACCGATGCAGCCAACTATGCAAAGGTGAAAACTGCTTTACTGAAGCAATTTAGATTTACTGTGAAAGGTTGCCGGGACAGATTTCGGACAGGAAAGCCAGCTCGTGGTGAGAAGGCTACGCAGTACGCCGCCCGACTTTGCCATTATTTCGACAGATGGATTGAACTTTCAGGGACAGCGCAGGAGTACGAGGAGCTTAGAGAGCTCCTAATTAGAGAACAATTTCTTACTAGTTGCCACCCAAGCCTGTCGCTGTACTTGAAAGAGAGGAGAGCTAAGTCACTTGAAGACATGCTTGAATTAGCTGATCAATTCTTGGAAGCGCAAGGTGGCACTAATTTGGCCAAGGTCAAGAAGGAGTGTCCTGAAGATTCGAAGAAATCGGCTCCCGAAGAAAAGAAGCGTGCACCGGAGAGCATTCCGCGATGTTTTCTGTGTAACCGAGTGGGTCACCGCGCTAACAACTGTCGAACTAACTTCATGAGCCCTACGGTTGTAAAACGTTTAAAATGTGGTCAGACTGGGCAAAAGGCAGACGCATGTCGTAATGGAGCGAGTCAAACTCACCAGGTATCCTGTGTGCTAGCAACACCGAAATCCGATGATAATGCCATCACCGACGGATTTGTAGAGTTGAAAAATGGGGAGAAATTTCCTATTGTGGGTGCTGTAATGACAAAACAGCCGACCGGTGTTACGAAGGGAATGCCAACGCTGCCTGGAAAAGTTGCGGGCAAGAAGGTTACGGTGTTAAGAGATACCGGTAGCTCCACTGTTATCGTGCGGAGAAATTTGGTACGGGAAAGTGAGTTGACAGGCAAAACGAAACCAGTTTGCCTAATTGACAGTACGGTTCGGATGCTTCCCGAAGCAGAAATTGAGGTTGAAACACCGTACTTCAGCGGGAAGTTTGCTGCTCTATGCATGATGAGCCCCCTGTACGACCTCGTCATCGGAAACATCGACGGGGGGCGAGGGCGGAATGATCCAGAATGTTTGGGGGAGGACCCGAAGATGGAGACCCCGCTGACACAGGGACCGCGAGATTCAGCGGAGAACAATCCTGTGAAGGATTTTACTCGAGCCCAAGGTGAAGCCTGGGCGCGAAAGACAGCGAATGAGAACATGATCGTGTTGAATGAGTACACGTGCCGGGCAGCTGGACTTCCGTCGGCATGACCTCAACCGACCGACAGTGTAAAGGTGACGGACTCAGCCAGCCAGGCCCAATGTCGTGACATGAACAAGCGGGTGACAGGATCGGTAGAACGTTATGACCCGTTAAAGGTGTCGAAAGGGACAACGATGGCTGAGACGCCGCCTCAGATATTGTCGTTGGAAAGGGCTCATCGGAACAGAAACAAGAACAATAAGAACAGATCGAAAGAGCACCGCAAGAAAGGGCGGAAGCGCAGCTCGAAGTACTTAGGATAGGTGTTGAGGTCGAATCGGAATGTGTTTGACAGTGCTGAGTGCAATATGTTAAGTTAATGTGGTTGTCATCCTGTGTCACAACTGTATGTCGAGCGAGTCAAAATGTTTGTTACCATGATGTGATGTATAGTATTGTACCATTGTTGTAATGAGAGAACTTTGTACAATTGTATTGTTTGGAATATGTGATGGAGTGTTGACTCATGTACCTGTGGTTATATTTCATGTTTGTGAGATTGAATTGCAATGTACAATTGTATTGAGTGATCTATTGTGAATGTGACGAGTCATGAGCGACGGACTATGTTACAGTCTTTAAGTGTGTGGTAACTGTTCGCGCTCGCTTGTGTGGTTTTGAAAATTATGAGATGATATTCTTAAAGTGGGGGGGCAGTGTCACAAAACGAGCGCTCAAAAAGGGCGCGCCGCCAAATTCTCGCGACGAAACGCCGGAAGGATGCCTCGAGGTCAACGATAAAAAAAAAACAAGTATCCAAAGTCTCCCCGGGTGCGCGTCCTTCTCCCCTCGGAAGCGTGGGTTCGCCAACGAACCTCCTCTCATCGGCGCCCGAGCAAGCCCTAAAGAGTTATCGATGGAAAGGGGCGTGGTGATGCAGGGTTGCGTCATCTTTCGCGGACGGCCCTTGTACTGTCTCGCGCTCTCCCCAGCCTTCGCTGCGTATCGCGTCGACGAAATGATGAGAACTTTCTGGAATCTCGCGCGGAAGGTATTTAATCGAGCAGCCGAGATGGGAGATCAGGAGAAGAAGGAAGTTGGCGCCAGGTTGCGTGGGGTATTCCGCAGCGTCTGTCGGTGAAGGTTTTGTCCTTAGTGACAAAGCAGGAGAAGAAGAAAGTATGCGCCAGAGTGGTAGGGTGTCTCGCCTTGTGGGCGAAGCCTTTTGTCCTCAGTGACAAAGGAGGAGAAGAAGAGGATTTCCACCTGAGGGGTGAAGACTCCAGCTACAGGTAAGAGTGTGTGTCTACCGCTATCGACCGAACCCGCGTGGCAACAGCTGCGTGTGTGAAACTGAAGTGTTTCCCGCGAACGAGTTTGAAGCTTGGAGAGTGGCCAATTGAAGACGCGAGGTTTCCTGGAAGAGAAACTTCGGCGGCAGCGGAACGACAATAGCGCTGGACTTTGAGTGAGTGATTCTCGGAAGAGTATCATTCAGTTTTTTGTTCCAAGGACTTTGGACTCAATAAGTTTTCGAACTCTTTCGTCTTCAAGTGCCTTGGTTGTTCGATGCATGTGACTGCATTGTAGAGCGTAATGTTGTTTGTGTCCGTTGTCTTGAGTGCGGCTGATTGTATTGTGTAGTACGTTGTTTGATTGGTATCATATCATATTCAACTATTGTCGAGTGTGCATATTTGTGTATCGTTTTTTTATCTGCCATTATTGAGAATATAATTTTGTTTTGTTTATTAACTCTCGGCTCTGACTTGTTCTTTGGGCCACAGCCGGCATCCGCTGGCGCACCAAATAGGACCACTTCTAAATTGTCCACGCTTTCGTGGTGCGAATCGGGGGGCCGATACTTCGGCCCTTGGAATTAGCCCGGTGATCGTCTCCCTAATTAACGGGACCTGTGACACCTGTGTCTCGATGACCTGGCGTAGACGTGGGTCTAACGAGGTCACTGGCTCGGATACTTCGGTCACACGGGAAAGTTGACGCGCAACTTCTTCACGGATGAATTGTTTGATGTGGGGCAGTAAGGCGGTTTGATCAGTAGCGACGTCGTGCACGAGGGCGGAAAATTTAGCTGTATCTTCAGCGGTCCTGCGTATCGAGACACACTGCTTACGCAACTGGTCATATTCCTGACAGAGCTGGACAAGTTCGGTGACAGTATGTGGGTTCCTAGCAACGAGCATCTAGAAGGTATCGTCGTCAATTCCTTTGATGATGTGCTTTATTTTGTCGTGTTCGGTTAGAGATGCATCGACGCTCTTGCAAAGAGACAAGCCATCTTCGATGTAACTTGTAAAGGTCTCGTCCCTGCCCTGGACTCGACTACGCAGACGCTGTTCCGCGCGAAGCCGGCACACGGCGGGACGACCGAAGACCGCGGCGATAGTGGTCTTGATGGTGGACCAGTTGGTGATTTCGCCTTCGTGGTTCTTGAACCAGAGGCTGGCCCCATCAGCGAGGTAAAAGCGCACGTTCGTGAGCTGGTCGCATGCGTTCCATTTGTTGGAAGCGCTTACGATTTCGTACTCGATGAGCCAGTCCTCGACGTCATGCTCGTCGTTGCCGCGAAAAATTGGTGAGTCGTGTTGCCGAGGCACGCCAGTACAGTAGACGGTTGGTGGTGGGGCAGCTAGAAAAGGGCCAAGAGCAGTCATGGCGAATAGTGAGGGTAGCGTCCGATTGCGAAGTTCCAGGTTGATGGAAACCCCGGATCCACCACCACTTAAAATAGAGGTGTTGTACGTCGAGAAAGCTTCAGACGCAGCTTGGCGAAAGGTGCTTTATGAGGCAGGTCTGGCTACCAGCGAGTGGCGTGCGCGAGCTACTACTGCAGCCACCGGTCATCATCGTCTTCTTCAGCGTCCGTCATTCTGATTCATTACAATATATATATATATATATATATTGTGAGGCACCGGTTTATTCGGCCAGGCTCGAGCTCAATCACGTCGGTGATGATATTCTTGGATGAAGAAGATGTACAGGTGATGATGATTACAAAGAGAATAAAGAGTGCGCTTTCATATCATGTGATCAGCGCCTCCTGCATCTAAACGCCACTGACTCTTCTCCGCTTGAACAAGATGGACGCATCCGCCTTGTCACCAAGTCAGATTATGTACTTCGGCCATACATCGAAGAAATTATAAGTGTTAATTGCACCGACATTGTGGATGGCGACGTACTAATTCTCCCTTACTGTCATACCCTACGTAGGGGCATTGTGATCACACCGGGGCTTATTCGCTTCTTCGATGGGTGTACGTACCTAACCGCCATAAATTAAACGCCCGAGTGTGTACTGCTCCCCTGTGGCTCAACAGTATCTTGCGCGGTCGACAGTGAGCCTGTTGCGATTGTTACTCTTCCGAACAACAACCACAACTATGTTCCGAAGTCGCAATCATTGCCATTCAATGCCTCTGCCACACCTGTGTCGGCGACAATAAGCAATGACTTAACACCTGATCAAACTGAAGATTTGCTCGCCCTGTTAAATAGACACCGTTCTCTATTTGACGTGAACTCGCCCGCCCTCAGCATGACTACCACCGCTACTCACAGCATCCAGACTGACGGTTCTCGTATTGTACATCGGCGTCCATATCGCGTGTCTCAGGCAGAACGCAAGATCATCGAGGAAAACGTCTCAGACATGCTACGACGCAACATCATACGTCCTTCCTCGAGTCCCTGGTCATCCCTAGTTGTTCTCGTTCAAAAGAAAGATGGGACAGTGCGTTTCTGCGTCGATTACCGTGCGCTAAACAAAATAACACGCAAGGATGTTTATCCCCTCCCTCGGATCGACGATGCACTGGATTCATTACAGGGCGCAGAGTATTTTTCCAGCCTCGACCTTAGGTCAGGCAACTGGCAGATACCAATGTCGGAGTCTGATAAAGAGAAGACCGCCTTTTCAACGCCAGATGGGTTGTACGAGTTCAATGTGATGCCTTTTGGACTCTGTAATGCGCCCGCCACTTTCGAACGCATGATAGACGGCGTATTGCGTGGTTTGAAATGGGAAACATGTCTGTGCTATCTCGATGACATAGTAGTGTTTTCATCCACGTTCTCGCAGCATCTACAACGTCTTGACGAAGTCCTCACATGCCTTGCAAAAGCCGGTCTACAGCTTAACACCAAGAAATGTACCTTTGCTAGCAAGACAATCAAGGTTCTCGGCCACCTTGTCAGCAAAGAAGGAATTCGGCCCGACCCCGAGAAGCTTGCCGCTGTCCTCGATTTTCCTCGTCCACTACGTCAGAAGGACCTGCGCAGCTTTCTCGGGTTATCTTCTTACTTCCGGCGCTTCATACGTGGTTTCGCGGAACTTGCGTCTCCGCTCCATCAACTCCTCGCAAAGAACGTCCCCTTCATTTGGTCCGAAGACTGCGAAAGCGCTTTCACAGCATTGAAGCAAGCCCTCACGTCGGATCCGGTACTGTGCCACTTCGATTCCACCGCACCCACCATCCTTCACACCGACGCAAGTACTCACGGTCTCGGTGCGGTACTCTTGCAGCGTGACAAAAACTCACGCGAACGCGTCGTTGCTTACGCAAGTCGTGCTCTTACCGCTCCAGAAAAGAACTACACTATCACAGAGCAGGAGTGCCTTGCTGTTGTTTGGGCAGTGCAAAGATTCCGACCATATCTTCACGGCCGTCATTTTACCGTCGTGACCGACCATAACGCCCTATGCTGGCTTTCATCGCTGAAAAACTTATCGGGTCGCCTTGGTCGCTGGGCGCTTCGCTTACAGGAGTATGATTTCGATGTCACCTACAGATCTGGGAAGAAGCATCAAGATGCTGATGCTCTATCGCGCTGTCCTTTGCCCAGCGGAAGCAATTCACCATCGATACTCCAAAACAACAGCACCTCTCCAATCGCAGCGCTAAGTTCATCACCTGCCACCCTATCCGTCCTTGTTTCACAACAACGTGTCGACCCATACTGCCGCACCATTGTTGACCGCTTGACCGGCTCTACTACTCCTCCAAACGCCAGACTCCGTCGACAACTTAAACAATTTAAGCTTGTCGGTGATGCTTTATGTCGCTACGTTTACCACATCGATGGCAACAAGTGGGTACCCGTCATCCCACGTTCTCTGCAACGTGAAGTTCTGGAAGCCTTTCATGATGATCCAACCGCTGCTCATCTAGGCTACCACAAGACTTACGACAAAATACGAAGTCGTTGTTTTTGGTCTGGCCTATCTTCAGCCGTCGCTAAGTACGTCGCCTCCTGTGTCCATTGCCAACGGCGAAAACGACCGACAACTGCTCCGGCTGGCTTAATGCAACCTCTTCCTTGTCCCGCCTCACCTTTTGAAGTCGTTGGAATCGACTTGTATGGCCCTCTTCCTATATCATCCAATGGGAATCGCTGGATTGTCACGGCAGTTGACCACCTTACCCGCTACGCAGAAACAGCTTCTATACCATCTGGGACTGCCACTGAGATCGCCGATTTCTTTCTTCGCCACATCTTTTTGCGTCATGGAGCTCCACGCATTCTCCTCAGTGATCGTGGCAAAGTCTTCCTATCTTCCATTGTCGAGCAAGTTTTGCGTGCCTCGAACACTGTTCACAAGACCACTTCTAGCTACCACCCGCAGACCAACGGATTGACTGAACGGTTTCATCGGACCCTATCGGACATGATCGCCATGTACATTCACCCCAACCACACGAACTGGGATGCAATTCTACCCTTCGTGACATTCGCCTATAATACGGCTGCTCAACGCACTACCGGCTTTTCTTCATTTTTTCTCGTCCATGGTCGCTCGCCGAGTTTCGCTCCGGATGTCTCTTTCCTTTCGGCCCCTGCACCCTCGACGGCTCCTTTCTCTGAAGAATTTCTATCTCGTCTCGCACACTGCCGTCACCAGACCCGTGTTAACACCGGCCTCTCCCAAGACACTCGAAAATCTCGCTACGACTCGTCTCGCCGTGTTGTGAGTTTTTCCCCTGGTGACGAAGTTCTTCTATGGACTCCACTACGCGTCCCCGGCCTATGCGACAAATTCATCAGTCACTTCATTGGGCCATAGACGGTGGTCGAACAGACATCTCCTGTCAATTACCGCGTTTCTCCTCTTAGCGCTAGTCCTGATCATCGTTGACGAGGAACAGAGATAGTGCACGTATCTCGTTTAAAGCCTTATGCGCGACGCATTTCATAATACTGTCAAGCGACCAGGCGGCAGCGCGACAAGCGAATTACTCTTTATTCTCTTTGTAATGATCATCACCTGTACATCTTCTTCATCTAAGAATATCATCACCGACGTGATTGAGTTCGAGCCTGGCCGAATAAACCGGTGCCTCACAATATATATATATACTATATACTATATAATATATATATATATATATATATATATATATATATATATATATATATATATATATAATATATATATTATATATATATATATATATATATATATAGATATATATATATATATATATATACCGGGTGTTCAAAATTAAGCTTTATGATTTTTTTAAAATTAGGCGCTCGAAGGCACGTGAGAACCACTTGTGCAAATAAGTTAAGCGGCCAGGGGGACAGAAAGTTAGATGATAATTATCGCTGTCAGCAGCCCAATTAACTAAAATTTAATAATTAACTTTTTACTGGCTGCGGTAAGTTGGCATGTTTATATTGAAAAAATGTAGGCAGTGGTGTTTGTACACAGTTTCAGTTGGAAGATTTTTTCTAGCACGCCTGTGTTCCGAGATATCCGGCTCCAAAGTTTAATTGTCTTTCGCACGATTACGCATGCAAGAGGGTGAGGGTCCGCGCAAAGCTCCTCCCTAAAGTGACGCATCTGTTGCGTGTGGTGTTTAGTGTGTGAAGAGGGTGGAAGCGTAGGCATAGGTGATAGCAATTACCCTTGCCCTCTTCGGCCGTCGAAATCAAAAATCGAAGAACGCTTGCAACCAGTGTCGTAACACGCAACTGCAGAGCCTCTAACGATAGTGGCAGATACCATGCCGAGATAATGGTGCGAGCGGAGAATCTGGATGCCAGTGCGCGTGCGTAATAATCACTAGAGAAGCATGCGTGGTCGTTGCCTGGGCTACGCGAATAGCGTGACTGCTGATGTCCGAGTACTGTAACTTTTATTGAAACAAGAGCAACAACTCCACCAATAATAACTGAAACAGTTTTATCCTTGCTAACGCATATTTCCTGCTGCTACATAAGCATATTTCGGTCATGCACAAATCTCATCGAAACTCTTCACCTCTCAAGACGTCAATGCCCCAAAAAGTGTTCAAAATGCCTGCCTTCGGCAGCAACGCAAAGCATGAACCGCTGTCGCGTCGACTCGATGACTCGGCGCAGTACTTCTGCAGGAATACTCGCACAGGCAGATGTTATCCTGTCCTTCATGTCATTAACATCGCTGGGCTCTGTTACGTAAACTCGATCTTTAACGTAGCCCCAAAGGAAAAAGTCGAGCGGAGAAAGGTCAGGTGATCTTGGTGGCCAAAACATCGCTCCTGCGCGCCCAATCCACTGTTGTGGAAAACGTCTGTCCAACCAGTTCTTCGCCCTGGTAGAAAAATGTGGTGGTGCTCCATCGTGCTGAAACCATACTTGGCGCAGGTCATTCAGGGAAAGACTGCAGACAAGATCATCAATGACAACACCTAATATTTCTTCTGTGTACATCTTTCCGTTCAAGTTGTCCTCAAAAAAGTGAGGTCCGATGATCCTGTCCCCGAGTATGCCGCACCACACATTCACACTCCAGCGAACTTGATGCTTGTGCTGCCTCAGCCAGTGTGGGTTTTCTTGTGCCCAATAATGGGCGTTGTGAAGATTAACACTTCCATTTCGGCAAAACCGAGCTTCATCAGTCCAAATTATTCTGTGCAAAAAGTCATTTTCTTGATCAGTTTTGATGAGGCCCCAATTGCAGAAGTCAACTCGCCTTTCAAAGTCC
Source organism: Rhipicephalus microplus (assembly GCF_013339725.1). NCBI lineage: Eukaryota > Metazoa > Arthropoda > Arachnida > Ixodida > Ixodidae > Rhipicephalus > Rhipicephalus microplus. The sequence continues at coordinate 110,664,688 of NC_051172.1, forward strand.
GCCTCATTTAGGTCCTGATGAAGGTAAACGTGATATGGATGGAACTTGTGCTTTCTTAAAACATTTGTGACTGTTCCGATGCTGCGACCGCACTGATCGGCAATCTGTCGGATGCTGAGCTCTGGCATCGAGGTTACGCACGCGACAACGTCGATTTCAAAGTCTTCATCGACGATTGCCTTCCTGGTCCGTCTCGGAAGGTGGACAGAGCCTGTTGTGCAGAAGCGTCGAAACAGGTTTGTGAAAGTGGGCCTTGTTGGAAGGGGACGGTGTGGGTGGCGAGACGCGTAAAGCTCCATTGCTAACGAAGCGTTGCCATTCATTTCAGCCATTGCAAGCACCACGTCTACTTTTACTTTGGTAGAATACCTCACGCCAGAAGCAGCCATATTAGCTCGAAAGGACTCCACGTGGATTTCCTTGGTAGACCTTCAATGCAGAGACGCTGTGCTCTAACCGGAGGCACCCTAGTGCAGGACGGTCCTGCTAACGCGTTCACAAGAAGATGTCTCAGTGTGATCTAAAGTCACGAAAAAACGTCGCGAAAAAATGGTCTCCTGTTATCGCGTTCATCAGGATCATGCGTAAGGCTCATGGCGCACCGCGCTGTCACATTTTGATTTCGCCGGCCGAAGAGGGCAAGGGTAATTGCTATCACCTATGCCTACGCTTCCACCCTCTTCACACACTAAACACCACACGCAACAGATGCGTCACTTTAGGGAGGAGCTTTGCGCGGACCCTCACCCTCTTGCATGCGTAATCGTGCGAAAGACAATTAAACTTTGGAGCCGGATTTCTCGGAACACAGGCGTGCTAGAAAAAATCTTCCAACTGAAACTGTGTACAAACACCACTGCCTACATTTTTTCAATATAAACATGCCAACTTACCGCAGCCAGTAAAAAGTTAATTATAAAATTTTAGTTAATTGGGCTGCTGACAGCGATAATTATCATCTAACTTTCTGTCCCCCTGGCCGCTTAACTTATTTGCACAAGTGGTTCTCACGTGCCTTCGAGCGCCTAATTTTAAAAAAATCATAAAGCTTAATTTTGAACACCCGGTATATATATAGTGTGTCGCTACATACTCCATGTGCGTCTTTTACTAGAAAAGGCATACAAGAGTAATTTTAAGGACCATTGCGCTTATCACGCTGCGCCTGACCATGCAATGTTTGCGCGAAATACGAGTGTTTCCAACGCTTTGCTCAGACGAGACGGTGGTGGCACCTACCCGTCACCTTGCGTTCTGCACCTTATCACCTCTGAGACGGGTACGCACACCTGTCTCAAAGCCACGCGCTTCGCCCCGCTGCGGTGGTCTAGTGGCTAAGGTATTCGGCTGCTGACCCGAAGGTCATGGGTTCAAATCCAGGCTGTGGCGGCTCCATTTCCAATGGAGGCGGAAATGTAGGCCCGTGTGCTCAGATTTGGGTGCACGTTAAAGAACCCCGTCTATCTATCTATCTATCTATCTATCTATCTATCTATCTATCTATCTATCTATCCGTCTATTAACTTGGCGTGAACCAAAATTAGAATGGTAGGGGGGTTAAGATGGTTTGACTAATATGACGCACTCGTCAAGACATAAGTAATGGTACAATCCCGTCACGTACGTCATCAAACACTTCCCATTAAAGAGTGGCAGATAGCCACTGGCGCATTTTTGCCACTAGTATAAGGGTATGTAGAACAGTGTATTGACACTTAGTATTTGTTCAGGAACGACGAGAACACTCATGGGCATATTTACCTTGCGAGCGTTAATAAATACACGATATCGGTAACGTCAACCCGAAGAATGCAAAGGAATAAATGTCAGGGTAACAGCTGGATGAACCCAATCATCTTCCGTGGCAATCAAGCATTTTAAACAGACATACGCCATGTCTCAGAACTACTTTTCAAACAGACGGCAATTTTTCTGAATCGTCAACAGTGGTTGAAGTGCTGCCTACCCAATTTTCTAAACATTACATATGTACTCTTTTGATAAAGCCGTCACGTCGGATTAAGGCCAATAGTAGTTAGTTACCATGCGTAGAAGTTGATTTATGTAGCAGTGTTCAGGGCAAGCATCCTCGCGAGCATCAGTGCTTCATGTCAGCTTGTGGTGTTGCTAAAACGCATGTTCAAGTTAGCATCGGGTCGCAAGTGCAAACAACCGGTTGTATAAACAGCTGCAACGCTTCAATATATGTATGTGCATGCAACCTTTGTACTTAGTGTCATTTTATGGTGTGTCGCTAAATAAAAATGTTGCAACAGGGTCACCTTCCCTCCGCAAGCTTCGCATGACGTCCATTGCCAAGTACGTCGGATCTGCCAAATTTTTGTGTCTTTCAGTAGACCGAGGTATGTATTAGGCTAGTTTGCTTATTTATTTCGTTTGTAGACCACTCGAAATGTTTCCCGACTGTGATGCAACAGGTCGGCACTCTTGTCTATGCTAACAATGCTACCAGTAGCATCATGAAACCTTTGTGGAACGTTTATGCTGGCGGGTATGCTACACTCATTGCTACAAAATATGATATCATCATCAGCTTATGTTAATGTCTTTACTTCACACGCTCCTAAATGAAAACCGTGAATACTTGAGGCATTTTATGGATACATAAGGAAGATCCAAGGGAAAAGGCGAATAATAAAGGCTAAAGTGCGAGACTTGTTTTACAGATAAACATACAATAATTCTTTAATCTGCCTAGGAGTTCACAGCTATGTGTAAAAATGGTCATAAGCCACCGGAAACAGTGGGGTGCTATAGACCAAGGAGGATTAAAGAAAAATTGCTGGAGTGGAAGTTCCCGCAATGACTTGCCAGCAGAAGTGAAGCCACATTTTGCCACTGCCAAGATGGCGGAAATATGCTGTTTTCTGATAGTGCCTACTTCAAGATCAAGAGGCTTTGATAGGTTATGTATATGCTACGTTAGTTCCTTATTAAATGATAGTTGTTTCCGATGAAATAACACACAAAAACGAGTATGGGTGACTGAATCTTCAAACAACTTTGCGTCCAATCAGAGGCTCACTAAGGAAAACTAGCAACCGTAAGACGCACTTGGAGCACTATGTGACCCGAAGAAGTTCCGACAATAAACCCGTTGGCGTGCGAAAGAAACGCTTCGTTTTTAATCGATGAACGGTGATAATATATTATGCCCCTAGTAAGATAGCCACTACGGCTGCCATCTTGCCAGAGGAACGGCTTCACTTCTGCGCAATGAATTCCACTCCAGCAATTTTTTAAATCCTCCTTGCTATATACCCGTAGCGTCAGCGGACACCTATGGCGCGAAAAAGCACCATTGTGTCGCGCTCCTAAACTATTTAGCTGTAAAAACTTCGAATTTTTTTTGCCGAGCTCAGATTCTCTAACTCGGCAGAAATTAAGAAACAGCGAAGTGAATGATTAACAGTACTATCCTATGGGGATGACCGTTTTAGAGCAGTGTTCTTAAGAATAGCCCAACATAAAAGCAGAGGCATAGCCAGAATTCTTTCTTTTGGTGGGAAGGGGGGGATTAATCATGCTTGATGCATGTTTGGGCGGCCAATTCTATGTGCGCGCATGCTAGCAAAATTGAAAATTTTCGCTGGCCGTGAGCTGAATCCACCATAATTCCCCTTCCCCACCTCGTGGCGCCAATGATACACATGTCAACACACTACCGAAGAATGCGGACAGCTTCTAATGCAATGTTAGCAAAAATAATGGAAACAAAAATTCGTCATGTATGTTTATTATAAGCATATATATGGTTACACTAAAAACTCAAATATTTAATGAATAATCCGACACGAAGATCAAACTAAATCTCCAGCTACACTGTCGTCGGCGCAGCTCGAGAAGAACCGCAGACGACCACGACCGGCACACCCGTCAACATTGAACACAGTCCGACGACCACATGGTGACTTGTAGGCGCCATGCACTTTGCGATCATGAAGCGGCGCAAAAGTCCAAGGCCTATAAGCACCGATCCAGCAAAGCTCGTCATTGTGCCAACACGGTTGAGGTGCCACTGTAGAGCTGCGGTAGACTTGAAGGCCCTCGGTTTTATGGAATTCGGGCCAGGCGCGCTGGGTCGTGTCCACCGTTGGTGGCATTGCGATTCTGGAATTCCAAGGCTGCGCGTAGTCCAGCCCTCGATGACGGAGCGGGAAACTTGCCACAAAGGTTACTGATGTCATCGCCTGAGTTCCTGATCCTTGTTTGAACCTTGCGGCAACAAACTCGGGTGTGAACGCGGCCGACGGCCCAACACGTTCTGCCTGGAACATCCAAGGCTTGGGCGAGACTGAAGACGGGGCCTGCATCACAGCACTGTCCGGACCATGGCAGCGAAAAAGCATGGTATGAAGAGACCGACCAGTGAGCAAACGGGGATCCAGAGACACAATAAACGGCGGCGGCGTCGAACATCACTGACATGGTTCTAGCGACACGTACACGCTGCATCAAGCCTCGTGCACAAAAGAAAGGATGCCGAAAGGCGTGGTTAGCACCTTCTCGTGAACCAGCGCCTCGAGAGTGAACGTCATCTTCGTCTTTCACATCCCTCAGTCGCAATTTGCATGACGTACTCAAGTTTGAATAAACGTTTTTTATATTAGTATTTACGCCCCGCCGTGGTGGTCTAGTGGCTAAGGTACTCGGCTGCTGACCCGCAGGTCACGGGTTCGAATCCCGGCTGCGGCGGCTGCATTTCCGATGGAGGCGGAAATGTTGCAGGTCCGTGTGCTCAGATTGGGGTGCATGTTAAAGAACCCCAGGTGGTCAAAATTTCCGGAGCCCTCCACTACGGCGGCTCTCATAATCATATGGTGGTTTTGGGACGTTAAACCCTACAAATCAATCAAATTATATTAGTATATACAATTGATATTTCATCAACTCAATCATTCTATTGTATTTTTATTTATTTTTCAACTTTTTAAACAAGAAATGACATTGTATCTCACCCCCACCCCCGCACCCTAGGCAAAAGTATGAATTGAATCTATCGTTGAGCTCGAGCGCATCATTTTCGTTTTCGCTGATCTGACAGGTGAACGATGCGAGATGGTGCGTCGCTACCGCCTATTCTGTCTCCCTGCGGGAACTGTGGTGGATTTCTTCTTTCTCCCATGGCCAAGGGTACCATCCCTGTGAACCTTTCACGTATTTGTGGCTCTTGCGGTTCTGGACGCTGAATTAGCCAACAGCTTGACTTCATCCCACCTGCCTGTACTAACGATATACTCTCTTGTCTTCTACTCACCCTTTCTGGTTATCTTCTCTCTTTCTGTCTATCAACTTCACTGCCCCCTTCCCAACTCCTAAAGGTGCTGAGTTGTGAATCCTCTACTGGAGGCAGTAAATTGTGCTCTTTTATTTTCTTTTTGTCTCCAGACGGCAGGATTGCTTCCGCACAGGACGGGTCCAAACCCATCACGCACTCTGCTATTCTGCAACATCACAAGGAAGCGCGCAGAGAGTACCCACCACAACATTCAAAGCTAAACAAAGAGGACCGCATCATACTGAGAAGCCTTGAGAGCAACACTTACACACACTGTGCACTAATGCACGAACTGTACCCGATATTACACGAATATATTTGCCCGATTCGCAGCGTATTTGACACCTTGGTGCACCTCCTCGAGTGCCCTTGCAATATACGGGCCGACACGTGGCCACCACTGTATACCTGTGATGCCAGCGGTCAAACAAATGAACCTCTTTTCGAAACATGAGAGGTCAAGATTACTTCGAAGGACCTGGACCAACAACGACGTCACTTCGTCGGGACCAAGGAGGCAGTGAAGGCCAGAAGGTTTCTAGAACGAGGAGACCTCTAGCTTAGGGTAGAAGCCAGACTTGGTCATCTATGTTTTTTCGTGAAATAAACGTTTATTTTTGTTTCGTCTTTCTCGAATTCATCTCTCTCTTTCTCTGTGTGGTCTTATCATAGGGCATAAAAACCAAGGGTATCGGTACGGGTGTGCCAAACGGGGGTTGCAATATCACGTTATCCGATAGGAATGTTAGCCGCGCGCAACACATACTTAAAATAGTTTGTGATGACACGGGCCAACCTTCACATTTAGCAGTTCATCATCGTAGGCATTTCTTGCGAAAACATATAACATGTTGCACATTTGTTCAATGAAATAAATGCGCAATGGTCGAGCATCTAAATCAAAAGATTCCTCCACCTCGGTGGTCTAGCGGCTGAAGTACTCGGCTGCTGACTCGCAGGTCTAGGGGTGGAATTGAGGTTGTGGCGGCGGCATTTTCGTTGGAAGCAAAAGAGCTGTAGGGCTGACTACTCAGATTTGGGTGCAGGCTAAATAACCCCAGGTGGTCGTATTTTGCAGAGCTCTCCACTATGGTGTCTCTCGTTAACATATAGTGGTTTCGGGACGTTAAGCCTCACATATCAATCAATCAAATCAAAATATCTAACTGTAATGAAGCTTTACCATATTTGTTGTAATAGCCAAGAACAAGAACATATTGTGTTTTAGGAACACCGGTGGTTTTGATAAGAACCAAATGCCATTAGATGTGTGAGGGAAACCCTTAAATTCTATCGGAAGGACATCCGAATATAAAAATGCGTCCCATAAATTGATAAAGGCATGCTCTAGCGACTATGGTTTCCGACACAGTAAGCATTGGGATCTTCACGATAAAAGTCACCTCTATCTCCCAGCCATGTTTAAACGAGCAGCGTATCCCTGTGCAACTTAAAAAAAAAAAAAGATTTCAACTCAGGCTTGTACGGTCCTTTCATTTTTTTCTACTCTCGTATAATCACCTTCTCCTTGGCCTCCGCTCTACATAATGTCACAAAGGAAGAGGAAAAACACTTACAACAAAATGTTTTGTCAAACGCTCACGAATGAGAAGGGACAGATACTCCAAACTAAATCTGGCACAATAAAGTAGAACAGTCGAAACAATTTCACGCAGAAAGATACTTAAACCATCATGAGGTTCATCATTTGAGGCAACAATTAAGTTTGGCAAAACAGATTTCAGCCTCATTTGATGGAACGTCTTAAAAACGGGTCGAGCTGCTCGTGTAGAAAGAGGAACTTTGACAGAAACGGCCTTAAAAATAGGTGAGGAAAGGCTAAATATCTTCTTTTTAGTCATAAGAAAAGGCTTTCCCCTCTTTTAGTATGAACTGGCACTGTCACACAAAAACGTCTAGGAGCTTGTGAATGCTCCAAATATTTATCCTGGAGAATGACAGTACTTGCACCAAGGAAACGAAACGCTATACCAAGAAAACGTAACATCCTGTCTCTGCGAGTGAAGACAGGCACATCAGGACCTCCCAACTGCTGTGCCAGAACAAATAATTGTTTGGTTTTTGCAGCCCCCACCCCCAGATAATGGGTTTTCCATAATAAATGTGAAGCATTGCTTAGCGAACTTCGGTGACTTTTAGCGAATCTATCTATCTATCTATCTATCTATCTATCTATCTATCTATCTATCTATCTATCTATCTATCTATCTATCTATCTATCTATCTATCTATCTATCTATCTATCTATCTATCTATCTATCTATCTATCTATCTATCTATCTATCTATCTATCTATCCATCCATCCATCCATCCATCCATCCATCCATCCATCCATCCATCCATCCATCCATCCATCATCTATCTATCTATCTATCTATCTATCTATCTATCTATCTATCTATCTATCTATCTATCTATCTATCTATCTATCTATCTATCTATCTATCTATCTATCTATCTATCTATCTATCTATCTATCTATCTATCCATCCATCAATCAATCAATCAATCAATCAATCAATCAATCAATCAATCAATCAATCAATCAATCAATCAATCAATCAATCAATCTGTCTGTCTGTCTGTCTATCTATCTATCTATCTATCTATCTATCTATCTATCTATCTATCTATCTATCTATCTATCTATCTATCTATCTATCCGCAAACGTTTGGATTCTCTCATGGTCACTACTTTAACTTGACGTGAACCAAAATTAGAATGGGGGGAGGGTTAAGATGGTTTGGCTAATATGACGCGCTCGTCAAGACATGAGTAATGGTACAATCCCGTCGCGTACGTCATCAAACACTTCTCAATAGAGAGTGGCAGATACCCACAGGCGGGTTTTTGCCACTAGTACGAGGGTATGTACCACAGTGTACTGACACTTAACATCTGTCCAGGAACGACTAGAACACTCATGGGCATATTTACCTTGCGAGCGTTAATAAATACACGATATCGGTAGCGTCGACCCGAAGAATGCAAAGGAATAAATGTCAGGGTAACAGCTGGATGAACCCAATCATCTTCCGTGGCAATCAAGCATTTTAAACAGACATACGCCATGTCTCAGAACTACTTTTCAAACAGACGGCAATTTTTCTGAATCGTCAACAGCGGTTGAAGTGCTGCCTACCCAATTTTCTAAACATTACATATGTACTCTTTTGATAAAGCCGTCACGTCGGATTAAGGCCAATAGTAGTTAGTTACCATGCGTAGAAGTTGATTTATGTAGCAGTGTTCAGGGCAAGCATCCTCGCGAGCATCAGTGCTTCATGTCAGCTTGTGGTGTTGCTAAAACGCATGTTCAAGTTGGCATCGTGTCGCAAGTGCAAACAACCGGTTGTATAAACAGCTGCAACGCTTCAATATATGTATGTGCATGCAACCTTTGTACTTAGTGTCATTTTATGGTGTGTCGCTAAATAAAAATATTGCAACAGGGTCACCTTCCCTCCGCAAGCTTCGCATGACGTCCATTGCCAAGTACGTCGGATCTGCCAAATTTTTGTGTCTTTCAGTAGACCGAGGTATGTATTAGGCTAGTTTGCTTATTTATTTCGTTTGTAGACCACTCGAAATGTTTCCCGACTGTGATGCAACAGGTCGGCACTCTTGTCTATGCTAACAATGCTACCAGTAGCATCATGTAACCTTTGTGGAACGTTTATGCTGGCGGGTATGCTACACTCATTGCTACAAAATATGATATCATCATCAGCTTATGTTAATGTCTTTACTTCACACGCTCCTAAATGAAAACCGTGAATACTTGAGGCATTTTATGGATACATAAGGAAGATCCAAGGGAAAAGGCGAATAATAAAGGCTAAAGTGCGAGACTTGTTTTACAGATAAACATACAATAATTCTTTAATCTGCCTAGGAGTTCACAGCTATGTGTAAAAATGGTCATAAGCCACCGGAAACAGTGGGGTGCTATAGACCAAGGAGGATTAAAGAAAAATTGCTGGAGTGAAAGCTCCCGCAATGACTTGCCAGCAGAAGTGAAGCCACCTTTTGCCACTGCCAAGATGGCGGAAACATGCTGTTTTCTGATAGTGCCCACTTGAAGATCAAGAGGCTTTGATATGTTATGTAAATGCTACGTTAGTTCTTTATTGAATGATAGTTGTTCCCAATGAAATAACACACAAAAACGAGTATGGGTGACTGAATCTTCAAACAATTTTGCGTCCAATCAGAGGCTCACTAAGGAAAGCTAGTAACTGTAAGACGCACTCGGAGCACTATGTGACCCGAAGAAGTTCCGACATTAAACTCGTTGGCGTGCGAAAGAAATGCTTCGTTTTTTAATCGCTGAACGGTGATAATATATTATGCCCCTAGTAAGATAGCCACTACAGCTGCCATCTTGCCAGAGGAACGGCTTCACTTCTGCGCAATGAATTCCACTCCAGCAATTTTTTAAATCCTCCTTGCTATATACCCGTAGCGTCAGCGGACACCTATGGCGCGAAAAAGCACCATTGTGTCGCGCTCCTAAACTATTTAGCTGTAAAAACTTCGAATTTTTTTTGCCGAGCTTAGGTTCGCTAACTCGGCAGTAATTAAGAAACAGCGAAGTGAATGATTAACAGTACTATCCTATGGGGATGACCGTTTTAGAGCAGTGTTCTTAAGAATAGCCCAACATAAAAGCTGAGGCATAGCGAGAATTCTTTCTTTTGGTGGGTAGGGGGGGGGGTTAATCATGCTTGATGCATGTTTGGGCGGCCAATTCTATGTGCGAGCATACCAGCAAAATTGAAAATTTTCGCTGGCCGTGAGCTGAATCCACCATAATTCTCCTTCCCCCCTCGTGGCGCCAATGATACACATGTCAACATACTACCGAAGAATGCGGACAGCTTCTAATGCATTGTTCGCAAAAATAAAGGAAACAAAAATTCGTCATGTATGCTTATTATAAGCATATATATGGTTACACTACAAACACAAATTTTATATCAATAATCCGACACGAAGATCAAACTAAACCTCCAGCTACACTGTCCTCGGCGCAGCTCGAGAAGAACCGCAGACGACCACGACCGGCACACCCGTCAACATTGAACACAGTCCGACGACCACATGGTGACTTGTAGGCGCCATGCACTTTGCGATCATGAAGCGGCGCAAAAGTCCAAGGCCTATAAGCACCGATCCAGCAAAGCTCGTCATTGTGCCAACACGGTTGAGGTGCCGCTGTAAAACGGCGGTAGACTTGAAGGCCCTCGGTTTTATGGAATTCGGGCCAGGCGCGCTGGGTCGTGTCCACCGTTGGTGGCATTGCGATTCTGGAATTCCAAGGCTGCGCGTAGTCCAGCCCTCGACGACGGAGCGGGAAACTTGCCACAAAGGTTACTGATGTCATCGCCTGAGTTCCTGATCCTTGTTTGAACCTTGCGGCAACAAACTCGGGTGTGAACGCGGCCGACGGCCCAACACGTTCTGCCTGGAACATCGAAGGCTTGGGCGAGACTGAAGACGGGGCCTGCATCACAGCACTGTCCGGACCATGGCAGCGAAAAAGCATGGTATGAAGAGACCGACCAGTGAGCAAACGGGGATCCAGAGACACAATAAACTGCGGCGGCGTCGAACATCACTGACATGGTTCTAGCGACACGTACGCGCTGCATCAAGCCTCGTGCACAAAAGAATGGATGCCGAAAGGCGTGGCCAGCACCTTCTGATGCCGATGCTGATGACCTCTGATGAATGGCGCTTACCAACAAAGGGGAATTGGCCAAGAACCGGGCGGCAGGATACTTAAATGAAACTAAACTAAAATGAAGCCAATCTGAAAAAGTAGCTTAAAATAATACTACCAAAAAACAAAAATGTGTGCTGAGCAAGCGGTCAAACCATCTTTTGTTTTTGAAAGACATAACTACGAATTATGAACTAAAGATTTGAAAAGGTAGTGGTTTACTGGCATGGTAATCTTTTAGTTGCGTTGATGCAATCAAACACAGCGGAGCATACATCCCTGTGGCAGTAACCTGATGAAGTTCCACCAAGTGATAAAATTACTGGTAAATTTACTTGTATTCCTAGCTTTTGTAATGGGGCTACTAAAAATCTTTTTCTCTGATAAGAATAACGATGACAGAATAAAAAGAAATGTTCAATTGTTTCAATTTCGTTGCACCAAATGCATAGCGGTGACGCCTTGAGCTGAGCTTTATTAAGGTAATAATTTAGTTGTGGAACTGCACAGCGGAATCTGGTATAAGTGACCTCTAACTGGCGAGATACACACCACTGTTTATTCCAGCAATAGCTCAAATGCTCGAAATCTTTGAATTTATCCAAATTACGTTTTCCTCATTGCAGGCAAGCAATTCGGAACCTTAGCGCGGTTACGTAAGCCGTATCTGGCAAAACTGGGATGGCGGGCCCACCCAGGGATACTGCTGCTAAAGAGTCCGCCATTTCGTTCAAATATAATCCGCGGTGGCCTGGTACTTATAGCAAATGCAGTTTTTTTACGTTTTTCGGTACTAAATGCCGAAACGTATTCATCAGCTCTGAATTTACTGCCGCAGAAAGTGCATTACAAACTGATAACGAATCTGTAATGATAACTGCTAATGATTCGCTTGAGGGTAACTTGCGTAGGGCAAGAACAATGGCCAATAATTCTGCCATGAATACCGGGGTATAATCTGGGAGTCGAATCGAAAAGTACCAGTCCAAAGAAGGAGAGAAGATGCCAACCCCAGCCTTTTCTTTTGACACAGATGCGTCAGTCGCTATGATATTGCTTATCTCTAGGTGGGCTAGATAATCTGCTAACTGGTCATTTAAATACCTATATGCGCACCTATACCTATAAATACCTATATGTTTCGCGTTATGAGGAAATATATCATTGAATTGTATGCTAAGCATTGACTTTAGGTTGTGTATTGGACCAATATGTCTGATTTTTACATTCAGTTGCTTTAGTAGCGCTTGTGCAAATACTATTTGCGGGGTGTGTTGTCGCGATCAATGGGTTTCGAAAAATAAAGTCGGTTCTTGAATGAAAGCGTAAAATGATAGTCCTTGGTGTGAACTGTATATCTTTAAGAATGCTTGCACAGTAAGAATTTTAAACCTATTTAGCAGAGAAGGTAGGCGAGCTTCCATATACAACACGTTATTTGCAACAAACTTTGGTAGACCCAGACACAAACGCAACGCTTCTCTTTCCAGCAGTATTAGGGGTCTCATTTCATAGGCTGCGCTGCCAGAAAATAATAAACATCCGAATTCCATGATGGGCCGCACATAAAGTTTATATATCATTATTAGCACATCTCTTCTTAAACCCGCTTTACGGTTTGCAAGCTTCCGTAGCCACCCCATGGCCCGTGTTGCCTTGGAGTACACATCATCAATGTGACTTCTACAATTTAGTGTGTCATTATATATGATGCCCAAATATTTAAGGGAATTCACCTGCGGAATGAGCTCATTACTGTACTTTAACGAGATGCTGATAGGCTGCAGAAAAGAGAATGCAAGGAGCACACTTTTTTTTACGTTCAGGGTCATATGAATATTTTTAAGCCATCTTTCTATCATATTGAGATAATTTTGTAGACTCTGGTATAGGGATTTAAAATCAGTATTACTTGCAAAGAAAGCAATAACGTCCGCGTACACATATAACTGAATATCCTTAGTTGATGGAATGGAGCTTAAGAAGATGTTAAATAGAACTGGTTACAGGACAGCCCCCTGTGGCGCCACGTGTCTGCTTATATCTATTCGACGAGTACCCATCTTTAAAGCAGTAATATTCTCTCCCTCTTAAATTAAAACTCCGACACCCACGCAGTGATGTAGTTGGGAACGTGGTGATATTTCATCTGTTTTAATAAAATTGAATGCTCAACCCTATCGTACGCTTTAGCCGAATCTAGAGTAACTAATGCACAGTATTAGCGCCGACGCAGAGCCAGTTGTATTCGGCTCTCTAAGTCAACATGCGCACACCATATTGAGCAACCGGATCTAAAACCAATTTGACTGGGGTTTAATATTGCGTTATTATTAATATATTTCATTACCCGGGCATTCAAAACTCTTTCAATTAGCTTAACCAGATTTGACGTGATTGATATCAGCCTTACATTGTCCAAGGCGAATCCTTTTTCCTGCTTTTTAAGAAGTGGAATCACTTTAGACAGCTTCCATTCCGCAGGTATCCAAGCTTTTGTCAAAGAAAAATTCACCAGATTAAGTACTTCAGTTGGACAAATCTCGAATATTACTTTTATCATTGAATTTGTTACCCCGTCTGGTCCAGGTGCCGAAGGAGATAAGTGCCTTATTATCTCTGCCAGCTCATCTAAAGTAACCTCCTCGAAATCCTCGCCTGCCATTGGGTTGACAATGTGCAGTGGTAGAGTTGACATAAATCTATCTTGGAGCCCTTTCGCAATATTTTCTACTAAATCAGAGAGCTCACAGGGGGAAAGAACAGAAGAGTCAATATTTTCAGCGGGTGGTAACATCTTTTGAGATCTTAAAAATCTGAAGAGCGCTTTTTTATTTTTAGCCCTAGAAAGATACTCATGTTTCATATTATAACCATCTTTTGCTGTACTTACTGTGCGTTTGAAGTCTGCTGCTGCGAATTTATAATCACATGCAGCTTTCCGTTTTCTATAGCTCCTCGTGCACTCTTCAGTCCACCATGGACTAAAAGAACCTCTTGTGGCCGAGTCTAATTTAAACGTTGCGTCTTTTACTGATCTTTTTAACACTGCACACAAACTCATAGCCCTAATGTCAGCTTGTATGTCCTTGCGGTGATCAAAAGTAGCCCTCAAGTCTTTTTCTAATTTTCTATAGTTGAGGAATGAGCGGGCCTTTTCGGCGACATGTATTCTTGGAAAGTTCAGTACAAAACTAATAGGCAAGTGGTCACTGTTAGTAGCACAGTCTAAAATTTGCCACGAACATATATTTAGAGATGAGCTTGAAAATGTCAAGTCAATTACAGATTTAGAGAGACCTCGGACAAAAGTAGCAGATTGCGAATTTAAACAAGATAAATGCTTGTCAATAGCCCATTCCCACAATCGTTTTCCGCTTAAATCTGTTTTAAAACCCCAGGCCACATGATGTGAATTGAAGTCTCCAGTGATTAATATATCTTTTCTGCAGGCAGAGAACATATCGTCTAGACTTCGTCTGTCTTGCACCCCGGCTGGGAAATACGCATTTACAAACGACAAGGGAGAAGCGTCTGGTAATATTATGTCTACTATCAAAATTTCACAATCTGGAGTCACACAACGATAAGAGATCGTAGCTTTGTGACTAAACTTAGTTGCTATCAAGACAGCAAGCCCACCGCCTCTGCTAGGTCGGTCCAATCGAAATAGCCGATAATTTTTAGGTGAAACTTCTGGCTGGTTGAAAGCCAGGTTTCTTGCAGTGATATAATATCCGGGGAAAGTTGTGAAGAAAGGTATGATAGGTCTGTGGCTGCGGAAAATATAGATCTGCAATTCCACTGTAATATAGTTAGTGAACCTATTTTGACGACAGAACCGTCGCAGAAACTGCTTGGTCCAAAATGTCCTTTCGCAAAATGTCTTTCTTAGACATGTTCTCAAAGAATTCTTTTTTGGATAGATACTTTTTAGATTTCGAATTATGCGAAGAGTTTTTTGATTGGGGAGATCGGGTTCGCTTCAGAGCCTTATGAGAGTCCATATCCATATCTGCACATGCTTCCGAATCATCCGTAAGATCACCGTCTTCCGTTGTTTTGGAAGTCCCTACCTCAGTAGAAACCGCTCGCTGACGTGTTGTCGCACTTTCTATTTCCGTACGCTGCGATACCAATGATGTCTGAGGAGCCCAATCGTTCGTAGATGCTACACCTAGAATATTAGATAGTTGATTGGAAACCAATTGTGCCAAGCTTTCAAAAAGGTTGTTTGCGAGGCGTTCCATTGCCTTTTCCATAGCCTTCTCTACGGCCTCTGCGATAGATGTTGCGAGAGATGCATCCATGGCGGTGGTATTACGTGCTGCAACACTGGCATATCCTTTGGATCTCTCCTGCATTTCTGCAACGGCTTCTCTCCGAGAGCACCTCTTGCGTTCTACAATATCCAATATGGCAAGCTCCCTTTCTTTTGCTGCACAGTCTGCGGAGTCTGCAGGGTGCGCCCCATTACACAAGCAGCACCTCTCTTTCTCAGAACTGCACTCGCGGCTGTCATGATTTTCACCACACAGACGGCATCTAAGAACTGATCGGCACCCTCTGACGCTATGTACATATCGCCAACATTTCAAACACTGCAGGGGTTTGGGGGAAAGTGGCTCTACCTTATAGATCAGTGGCCATGCCTTAATTTCGGAAGGTCGGACTGTTCCTAAAAAGGTCACTATCACCGATTCCGTTGGTGATTTTATGTTGTCAATTGTACGGGTGCACCTGTACACTGAAATTACACCCGCCACCGAAAACAAATCGAGCACATCTGCAGGTGTCAGGCTTGTGTCTACACCGCGGACTAATCCTTTCGAGCATGCGAGGTGTGCCGGAACAAATGGGCTTACCGGATGCGCTGTGAATTCGGAACATTGCAGGAGCTCACGAATGCATTCCTGATCTGCGGAACAGCACAGGATGCCTCCGCGACCAAACTGGCGGACCTCAGTGATCTCCTGGGGATGCGAATTGGCTTTTCGAAGCTCCACTTGAATCGCCTTTGGGTTCTTCGTCGGAATACTGCCCCCATCTGTAGGTACCAGCGCCACAGGGACACTTCTCGCTCCACTGCGTAACAAATAGTCTATCGGCCAATCCTTGGCGGGAGTGGAAGCTAACCAAGGGAAGTGCCCTCGGCCGGGGGAAGAAAATGACATCAAAATGGAATGACTCGCTTCAGCTGAGAAAGACCAATATAGTTACCGGAAAATAAAGAACTCTCAAAGAACAATAAGGATACTGCCGCCCGATCCTGAGCCCGGGCAGCTTCTTCACAGTCGAGCCTCACAGTCGAAATGCGACGTGGCGTTCCAGGCACTGGTAGCGTTCTCGATGAAATCCTTTCCTAGTTCTTGTTCGTCTGTCGTCCTTCTTTTCTTCGCCCTAAAACACGCACGTGCTTTGCGCATGCTTCGGGTTGCTCCTCAACCCATGGTGCTTACCCGCTACGGGGCATTCGCCAACTTTTTCCGTACAGGGAAAGGCGCGTACACTGTGGCACCTTGAAAAAAGGCGAATGATCACTGCAACTGCTAATCTTGGAAACAACTTTCTGTGGCAATGAACGGAAGGCTACGGAGCCAAAGCAGGCATGTGCCTTCTCGTGAACCTTCTCGTGAACCAGTGCCTCGAGAGTGAACGTCATCTTCGTCTTTCGCATCCCTCAGTCGCAACTTGCACGGCGTACTTAAGTTTGAATAAACGTTTTTATATTAGTAATTACAATTTATATTTCATCAACTCAATCATTCCATGGTATTTTTATTTATTTTTTAACTTTTTAAGCAAAAAATGACCTTGTATCTCGCCCCCACCCCCGCACTCTAGGCAAAAGTATGCATTGAATCTATCGTTGAGCTCGAGCGCATCATGGTCGTTTTCGCTGATCTGACAGGTGAACGATGCGAGATGGCGCGTCGCTACCGCCTACTCTGTCTCCCTGCGGGAACTGTGGTGGATTTCTTTTTTCTCCCATGGCCTAGGGTACCAGCCCTGCGAACCTTTCTTGTATTTGCGGCTCGTGCGGTCCTCAACGCTGAATAGCTCAATGAATTTGCTTCATCCCACCTGCCTGTACCAACGAGATACCCTCTTGTCTTCTACTCATCCTTTCTGGTTATCTTCTCTGCTTCTACCTATCAATTTTACTTGCCCCATCGCCACCTCTAAAGGCACTGAGCTTTTCCACCACTACGGGAGGCAAATAATGGAAACCTTTCATTTTCTTGTACTTGCCAGGCATTCTTGTACTTGCCCTTTTATTTTCTTCTACTTTCTAGACGGGAAGACGGCTTCCGCGGAAGCTGACTCCGTACACCCATCAAAGTGGACGATTGGGCCAGTTGGTGATACAGGATCTGAGTATACTGTGTGGCGGAAACCACGGATGGGAAAAGGACAAGTACAAGCGCTTACTGTCGACTGAAGGTTCATGTATCTCACACTGCATTTATATAAGACAACAAAAAAAAGAGAAAAACAAAAAAAAGGAATGTGACCACTTGATCAAGCGACAAACTTCATACACCCGAAGCACCGAAGCCAAATATCTTATTTATTACACACATGGACCTATTGCCATATAATGAAGCTCTTCTTCTAGAAGGGCAACTGATGGTTTTCTCACTCAGCTTTCAGGGTACCGATCCATTCCGTCTGATTCAATAATCATGCGAGAGAGAGAGAGAGAGAGCTCTTTATTGAAAAGCAGAGAATTTAGCCGGCGTGTGTGTGTCGCTAACTTGGTACTCTGCGTCTGGAAGGAGATTGGGGACTGAAAGGCAAGAAGAGAGAAAAAAAGATCAAGACATAAAATGGAAAGAAAAAAAGTAAATATGCAGACATTTTTCTGTCTCTTGGGTGGGGATGTGCGCTGACAGCATGACTTCAGTTTTCAAGGCACCCCTACCGTTTGTCTAGCTGACCAATGTTGTCTAAATATGCGAATAAAAATTTCATTGCTTGCCTCTGTTGCGTGAAGCTTGGGAAAGGGCCCGGGACACAATCAACTGATAAAGTTCTTCGGGTTGACAGATGCATGCCGTGTTCATTGAGCGCACGCTCATCGGCATATGTTCGGCACTCAAACAAGGTAATGTTTACAGTTTCTATGAAGCCACAGTTATTGCAGTATGGACTGTCTACTTGACCGAAGCGATACCGTAAGTTGTTTCCATAAGCACTGTTCAGCCGGAGACGGCGGTAAAGAGTTTCCAGGTGTCGAGGGATTCGGGATGAGAGACTGGTCCTTAGATGTGGGTCGATAGAGTAAGGGAAAGGTTGGTTGGTTGGTTGGTTCCTCAACACTTTGGTGCAACCCACCTAGGGGGATAGGCCATGAAGGGGACGGTGCCTTGCTTTTTAATGGAAAGCATAATGATGTGTCGGGAGGTTCTATAGCCTCTTCTTTTCTTATGAAGCAAGAATTTTAGCCAGCTGGGAAGCATCTGATTTAGTGCAATAGTTCGCTTGTTTTTTGCTTTTGAAATCTTTTGCGGGCCACTTCATCTGCTTTTTCGTTGGCCAGTATACCGCAATGAGCCGGTATCCGTTGAAATGTGATAGCGTGACCCGTGATAACAGCCAAATGGTGTAAGTATGCTATATAAAGTGAAATCGGGTGATAATTTGTTTTCTTTAAGAGGCCGAATAGTATTTGTAGAGCTCCCTTAGAGTAGGTGAAGATCAACCATCGGTTCGGCGTTTGACGCGGGATGTAGAGGACTGCTGTTTTATTCCCATGAAGTTCTGCTGTCATTGATGATGGCCTGCGTTGTAGCCGATAGAATTGACTTTGTCCTGTAGAGGGAACGTAGAGGCCATATGACGAGATTTCTTAGGGGTTGAGGCGTCAGTATAAATATGAGAATGCTGAGTGTAATGCTGGGCTAAGTAGAAGAGAGTTGTCTGCAGCAGTGCGGTCTGTGTAATACGTCTTTTCGCTTCATTGATTCCTGGGCACACTGCTTAATATTAAGAGCTGAAAGCATCCACGGAGGAAATCTTGGAGGCATCAACTTCTTCGGCTGTATAATAGCAGAAAGTTGCTGCATTTGCACAGCATGGCCATATGCTGAATTGCTGTGGTTGAGATGTATGCGGTACAGAAACTGCTTCTTCCCATGTATGATATGGTGGAAATGAGTGCGCAATATTTCTTGAGTGCAGATGACATCTAGCGGAAGACATCCTGCTTCCGCTACAGTTCCCGAGCCTGATGAGCTTTTCGGAAGGCCTAGACAGATTCGTAGGCAATTGTTTTGTGCGGCCTCTAAAGTTCTCTTGTTTGTTAGTGATAATCGGTGAAGCACCGATAGGCAATAACACAAGGTTCCTTCATTTTACGCTTTCTCAAGCAGGACCATTGATCGGCACTTGCATCCCCATCGTGTTCCCGACATGAATTTGAAAAATTGTGATGCTTCAGATATTCTCGCTCGAAGTTTCTTCACCTGAGGAGACCAGGAAAGACTTCTGTTGATGACTATTCCAAGAAATCGCTGAGACCGTACGTAGGTCAATGGCCAGCCACCGAGGAGGAGCGGATACTTGGTCATTTTCTTTCTCGTGAATGCGAGGACTGTGCTCGTTTCTGAAGAAAAGTACATACCCCGGGGAGCCAAATATGCGGAGAGGTTCTGTAAAGCTTTTTGAAGGCGTTTTTTGGTAACAAAACGCGAACTTGAAGCACTCCAGATTCAGATATCGTCGGCGTAAATTGTCTTGTGCACTCCTCGCGGCAATACCCTTGTTATATGCATCAGGGTGATGTTGAAAAGGAGTGGACTGAGCACTGCGCCCTCCCTGGGGTACGCCCTTCTCTACTGCGTGGAACTGTGTGGGCCCGTTCGGAGTGCTCATATATATCTTCTGTTATTTTAAATAGCTCTCAATCCATTTATACAGTCTTCCTTCAAGGCCAAGACTGATCATGGCTGCAAGAATGGCATGGTGAAAGACGTAGTCAAAAGCTGCTTTGATGTCGAGAAAGATAGCTATTGGAATGCGTCCAGGAAAGAGGTCCTCTTCAAGAGAAGAGGCGAGGGTGATGACATTATCGATAGATGATCTGCCTTGACAGAATCCATTCATTTCTTGAGGAAATTTGTCGTGGCTTTCTAAAAACCAAGTCATTCGTTTATGAACCATCCGCTCCATAAGCTTGCCAATTAACGCAACTCAGCAGACAGCCATGAAGAATGAATAATCTATCTATCTATCTATCTATCTATCTATCTATCTATCTATCTATCTATCTATCTATCTATCTATCTATCTATCTATCTATCTATCTATCTATCTATCTATCTATCTATCTATCTATCTATCTATCTATCTATCTATCTATCTATCTATCTATCTATCTATCTATCTATCTATCTATCTATCTATCTATCTATCTATCTATCTATCTATCTATCTATCTATGACTGTTAGTTCTTGGCCGTTTCAATTATCGGATCTATACTAAAATTGGTATGGCATAACATGACTGTATGACGCGCATAAGTGACTCGTCATAACATGAAAATCAAGACAT
Source organism: Rhipicephalus microplus (assembly GCF_013339725.1). Lineage (NCBI taxonomy): Eukaryota > Metazoa > Arthropoda > Arachnida > Ixodida > Ixodidae > Rhipicephalus > Rhipicephalus microplus. Next base: position 110,685,291 of record NC_051172.1, read on the forward strand.
GTATGTCATGATTTACACTTTATGGCCTTGCTACTCTTGGGATGGTTTCGTTCACATGACATGTGAGAAAAGTGGTATGGTATGACATGACTGCATTGCGAACACAAGTCGCAGACCCTAACGTGGAAATCATGACATGCATGTCATGTAAGTCATGACTGCACGCCACACTCATGTTGCGCTCTCGGCCGTTTCGCTAGCTTCACATATACCAACATTGGTATTACGTGACATGAATGAATGGCGAAGGTATTTGACTGGTAAAAACATAATCATGAGATGCGTGTCATGTAACAACATGACTACATGCAACGCTCATGATGCACTCGTGGCCGTTTCGCTAGCTTCACATATACAAAATTTGGTATTATGAGACGTGAAAGGATGATGAGTTCAGTATGGGACTGGTTCAAACATGATTATCATGAAATACGTGTCATGTAAAAACATGACTACATGCCAGACTCATGGTGCGCTCGCAGTCGTTTCGCTTCACATATACCAACTTTGGTATTACGGGACTTGAATGGATGACGGAGGTCTGTGACTGGCGCAAACATGAGATGAATCATGAAATGTGTGCCATGCAACAACATGACTACATGCCACACTCATGATGCACTTGCGGCCGTTTCGCTAGCTTCACATATACGAAATTTCGTATTAGGTGACGAAAATGGACGGTGAAGGTAAATGACACCTCCAAACATGATAATCATGACATGCGTGTCATGTAAAACATTACTACATGCCACGCTCATAAGTGCGCTTGGGGTCGTTTCGACAGCCCCGCCGCGGTGGTCTAGTGGCTAAGGTACTCGGCTGCTGACCCGCAGGTCACGGGTTCGAATCCCGGCTGCGGCGGCTGCATTTCCGATGGAGGAGAAAATGGTGTAGGCTCGTGTGCTCAGATTTGGGGGCACGTTAAAGAACCCCAGGTGGCCCGAATTTCCGAAGCCCTCCATTATGGCGTCTCTCATAATTATATGGTGGTTTTGGGACGTCAAACCCCACATGTCAATGTCGTTTCGACAGCTTATATAACAGTTTTAGTGTTACGTGACGTCAATGAATGATGAAAGTACATGACTGGTGCAAACATGATAATCATGATATGGGTGTCGTGTAAGAACATGACAACATACCACACTCATAATGCGCTCGCGGCCATTTCGCTAGCTTCATATAAACCAAATTTGGTATCACGTGGCATGAATAGACGTCGAATGTAAATGACACGAACAAACATAATAACCATGATATTGAAGTTATGTGCGGTATAATTTACGTCCGCCTCGTAACGTTGTGGTGATTCTAAAGTGACATATCAACCTTCCTCATTCGTGCTTCGCATATGATCCATTTCCTTGTACGTGGAATCTGCCGTTTTTTTTTCAGTCTATTGCTTTGGCTTTACTACGAAGTCACACAGTCAAGTCGAGAAATAAATGTGAGACCCCCTGAAGAGTGGTGATTTATTCGGGGTCAAATATCATAATATGCGAGGCACGAACGTGTTGAAGGTGGTCGATGTTGTATGTTTGCGGCACTGTTTCTGTTGGTAAAACATGGATATATTTCGGTTCGCTCTCGCACAGCAAGTAAGTGCTATAGCACTCTTTGCAGAGACAACGATTTCGTTTTCTGGGCTGCAGTTTTTACGTTAGTTTTTTTTTTTACACTCGTGGTTTGTTTAAGTTGTCGCAGCGACTACAGCTCGTGTACACATGTGGTCGTGCGTGAGCGCGCAGTCTCAATTTCGTGGCGATGATGGCCTCTGTTTGTTTTCCCATGCGGTTGTCTGTCTTGATGTTGGACATTTAGGTAACTGCTTATAACTCGTTTATTACCCGCTGTTGGGGACGAAATTCCAACTTTTTACTGGGAGGCACTGGTACATAAAAAGCGATGCTGATGTTGGCATGTCAGTGCGCTTATTTTTTTTCTGTGATTGTTTAGAGTCGTGGCGTTTGATTGGATATCGGCCACGATAAAGTGAAGATGGTTTGGGAGTTTCTTCTGCCAGGGAGGTACGAAGCGCGCCTGGGCTCGAGGCTATGATCGGCATAGGACGTATTTTGTGTTTATTTCTTTAATAGCTTCGTCTACCAGTTGCACTGTTTTTGAGGAATTCTGGCTGTCGTTCGCAAAACAGAGCAGTAAAATAGACAGTCATAGAAACACTAGACAACTGCAACAACGTGATTTTTTTTTGCTTTTAGAACCAAAAAAACAACTATATGCTGTATATCATTTCACGACTTTTCGGACCTGGTTCTTAGACACGGAAAAAAGTTAAAATGGTGAAAGCGATATGGTGACGAATACCGTCAACGAAGACATGTGCTGTACACTGGGCTAATGGTCCAATTATTGCTCCATTGGCCCCAATCAAGGATGGTTCAAGGTAGGGTGTCTTGACTTTCTATAGACGAGAACTAATGTCCGCATATATAACCGAACTATAGTTTCTCCCGTGTCTGTCGAAGCCAACACATGCACACCTTGTACAGTCACCAATAACATATGTGACGGTCGTTCAGGAGGACTTGTATGATTTTGCAACGATGCAGCACCTCCACCACTTGAAATAACACAGTTTCGCTGATGCTTCATTCTAGAACAACAAGATGGCTCTGACGACGAAGACTAACTACGCAGAGACTTATGATGGTTATTTACAGATGAGGAAGTTGAAGTCCAATAAATGCTTAAAATACGTATACCGCGAAATCGTGGCGGTCACCAACGTCGATGCCAGCGGCAAAATCCAGTCGAGATTGTCCATATAATTTCTATTGCAATAAAACGGCATAGTGGTTTACCGTTGACCTTCCGCTGACCGACATCACAATAGGAGTGAAGAAAATCCGCAGTTCGACCTAAACATGCTTAAGTTGTTCGACCAACCCACTCATCTAAGCACCAGTCCGACGCATGCCTCATGTTGTGGAAAAAACCACGTTAACGTGAGTAATAGAACGTTTCAAAGGAATAAAATCACAACCCTGCATCACATAATGTGAATTGCGTAACGAGTGGGTCGTTAAGAAGTGAGTGCTTTCCTGCTTCTAAAAAAAATTGTGATGGTTTATGATATAGTTGGTGCCATGCTAGTGTACCTGTAGTATACACCTTTTCACCGGAGGACTCTCGAACCTGTCAGCTGCAGGAGTAGAGGGTATACGTTCTCAGCGTTGCCATCGTGCCTTGGGCTGCGCATTCCGTACCTGTACACATGGCACGCCTGGATGTAGTACGTGTAAAGGACGCCTCTCGGCGATGAAAATGTGACTGTTGTGGCAAGAAAGTGGACGTATTCGAAGACCAGACCACCTGGTCATCGCTGCTTTGTGTACGGGTACACGAAAAATCCGCGCAAGATGAACAATTTGGGTGACATCGTGTCTGCATTACAGTACGACACGCGATGAGTGCCGGTGTGGTATGTTCGCACTGCATCGTGTTTCGTGGTCGCATGAGTTATGGAAGTAGCGGGTGTCGTCACGAAATCGAGAGAGCCTCCACGTGTCGCCATCGTCACGCCTCTGTTCAGGGCATTTCGTTGGCGGCAACCGACGAGAACATTCATGAGCTGCATCTTGGATACAAAAAAAAGTACAGACGGAGCTACACTTGTATAGGGCGCCCCACCGGCCGCTACAGCTGCAATTTTCCGAAAAAAAAAATGCGAATATCGATGATGTAATAACACGTAACAAGGTTATATCGCAATAACTCTTTCACTATATTCGGGCACAAGCAGAAGCTTGTACCTAATGTTAAGTAGCAGCCACGGAAAACAGCGTCCACAGGCACGCACTCCGCTGCTTTAGGTAAGTGTGATTCCGTCTGTGCGCAAATCACTGAAGGTATACTGTGCTTGCTTCAAATAGTATTCGTCTGTCGACAAACTACCACCGTTCGCAGTAGCGGATCTCATTCTTGCGTAGTTAGCGCGAATGCGCACTGCTGGATAGTTCAGACAGTGACGGATCGGTCGGAAGGTGGGACGATGTCACATAAAATAGTCCAAGCGAGGAAAAAATTGGTGAACACAGGCTTTGGCAGGGTTCTCACACCAACAGATAACACGCCGGTTCGAGTACGCGCAGCCCAAGATGGTGATTTTGCCGAACTTGGCCGTTAGATGGCGCGCATTTCAATATGGCGGCCCCTTGTCGTGAAAACCCGAAAACGTGTTTAGTCGCCCCAAGCATAGAGTTTCCCAAAATTAACTAGGGGGCACTCTGGCGCTGCGATCATTCAGCGACCATGGGAATGATGGGTATAGTACACACATTTGCCTAGTCTTCGTACTTGCGGGCGGCGAATCGTACTTGCGGCTTCGTCCATTGCTGGTTACGGTTTTGTTTTGAAAGAAAGAACAAACCCTTTGGAACTTAGTGACTTGATTCAAAACGGTAAGCCTAAAAAAATAAGGTTGTGAAGCGCAAACGGTGAACATTTGCTAATTTATGTTTTTGTGAAAAAACAGCTCCAAGCCACATGAACACACACGGAGCCAGAAGCAGGCCAGAAGTACAAATGTTAGACAAATGTGTGTACTACCCATCATTCCAATGCTCGCTGAAGCGTCGTGCGTTGCAGCTCCCATAGACACTAGCGCCAGAGTTCCCTCTAGCAAGTATTGTAGGAAAAAAACTCTATGGCCCCGAGGGTGTCTAAAAAGGCTCTTTCAGCTTTCGCCGAGATTGCGCTGCGCGCTCCTCGCAGACCTGCGTCTTTAGATGCGAAGCAGTTTACGGCAGAGTTCAATCCGGTGTGTGGGTGGCGTTTCCACCCTTACTGCGCATGTGCCAATACTCCCCTTCTCGCGTAAGCGCGAGGATGTGGAAGGACCCTCTCCAGGGGAGGGGGGGTGGAGGTGGTGGCGTGGGCGCTGCCTCTGCTCCACACACCACATGGCAGCATCAGCGGGAAACTTCTACAAATCGAATGCGGGATCGACATGCCCAAACGCAACGGCAGCGTCGGCAAGCAAACCCCGCCATACGCAACGCCGACGTCGACGCCAAGTGTCAGCATCCAGAAACGCGTCGGCTGCGGACAGAGGATGCGAGCCTTATACGCCCGTGCTGAACGCATCGCTAGACAACCTCAGCGCCCTGGCTTCGACAGTGCTGTCATCGACAGTGCTAACTGCACACCACGTTTGCATCGGTTTGACTCGGTGGCTACGTTATCAGCAACACAAGAACATAAACACAAAACAAACAATTATACTAAATACACAATAATAACGAAAACATTAACGGAAACACGCAGTCAAACCGATGCAAACGCGGTGTGCACCTCCCGTGTTAATTCGCGTCGCCTCATGGTCCCATTTAGCGGGAGATGGTGCAATATTTGTTCTCTTTGGTTTTTTCTTGCTCTTTTTTTATTTTCCAGTTTTTTGTCTTCTATTCTTGTCTTAATTATTCTTCCTATACTTTCCTCTTCTTTCTACCCCTTCCTATTTCTCACTTGATTCCTCTCTTTTTTTAATATGTCCATGGCTGTGGCTGCGTTACGCAAAGCGACGACAGCATACGAGAAACCGCGGGCCCCTAAAGTGCTCCACACCTAATATCATCGTCAAAGCGCTTGAAGAGTAAGAGGAAGTCTCCGTGTATGCTACAAGTGGTTATTCTACAGGTGGCTATGCCAAACGGGGTTTTGTCTGCGTTACGCCAGCGACGATAGCATACGATGACAGCGTATGAAAGCCAGGGCCACTAAAGTGCTCCGCGCTTGAAACATTTGGAATCGCTTTGATACCAGTGGGTGAGCAAGAAAGCGACACTTTCTTGCTGTGACAATCTTTCCGAAAAACAGAAGAACACGCCCTATTGCATGGAAGCTTGCTTCTTAGTCTTTCAGAGCGAATGTCACACCCTTGTCTCTTGGGAAGGATGAACAGGGTAAGCTTACACCACCAGGCTAATGAACTTGATGAATAATTTACGAAGGTTTTAGTAAACAGCCACTACACCTGCTACCACAAGCGCTGCCACAATAATAATAACACGTATTACGAGGTGCTATGTACCTCACAGTTGCGATATATCTATAGATTTAATTGTGAAGAGTCTGCGGATTAATGCGACAGTTAGCTGCGTTCATTTTGCTGAACGTCCACTGCTGCTCAAGACGTATCGGCGCATTTAGTTTTGACCTTGTTTTCTCCCTATCTTGTATTTTGTTCATAAGGTCAAAACCCTACATGCTTGAAGCGTAAGGCATGATGACGACAACGGACAATGGGAGATTGTGCTCCCATAGAGCATAACCTTCTTATCTCAATTGTCGTTGTCGTGCCTTTCACTTGATCACTTGAGCAGGTGTAAGGCGAACCTCAATCACTTGAGCCATATATACACTTGAACAAGTTGACTTGCGGAGTAGGTTATCCAGCTGACAATTCAGAGATATCGCATTCTTGCGACGACGACACGACGCCTAGTTTGATACTTGCACGTGCGCGGTGAAACAGAAGTTCAAAAGAGACAAATAGGTCTGCTTGCGGCGTACTCTCACCACAGTGTACGGGACAGCAACGGAATGCTTTAATACGACGTCGGTAATGGTTGCAACTACATATTCACCATTGCGCACCGGCGGATCACACATGAGCGGCACGTAAGTCGCGGCTTGCGGCGGAAGATGCGGGAACTTAGTGGCACATGAGCGGCTTTGAGCGTCACGGGCAACGCCGGCGTCAGGAGGCAGTTCCAGCTGAAGAAGGCCCGTCGAGCAGTCGATAAGGGCAGAGTGCGCCGAGAGGAAGTCGAGACCGAGAATCACGTCATGTGGGCACTTCTCAAGCACGGTGAACAATACGATGGTTTGACGGCCAGAAATACACACACGAGAGGTGCACATGCCAACAACTGTTGATGTGCTCCCATCGGCAACTATTACTGCACATTTAAGAGGAAGCGTGATCACTTTGCGCGGTTTTCTACACTTATGATTGAAGTTTGTGCGCCAGTGTCTATTAGAGTCATAACGGTAACGTCATCCACTAAAACGTCCAAAATGTTGCGGCGTGTAGGAATCGTCAAAAAAAGATTTTCAGACGGGAGTCGTTGATGCAGCGTCACCTCCGGGAGCTGTATGGCTTAGTTTCTCGAGTTTGAGGGCCCAGGTTGTGCAGGGAACGTGGATCGAGAAATAATCGGTGAGAGAGATCGGCGGCCTTGGGGGGATGGTGACTGGCTGAACCTTCCGCTTAGAACGTTAGTAGCAGCTGGCTGGGGATTGTATGGAGGAGAAAACCGGCGAGAGTTGCCTGCAAAGCCACGCTATCTCCCAGTGTTCCATGATGAAGTGGATAACCAACGATTGCGACAGTAGTGCGCAATGTGTCCGGCATGCAGTGAAAGCAGATGGGTTGATTATCTGACGTCCTCCATTCAGCAGGGTTTCGGTAGCGGGAAGGGTAGTGTAAAGGGTACTCCGGGATCAGGTTAATCGACGCCGAACTCTCAGTAGTGTGAACAGCGCACACAGGTGCGATGCCGAGGTTTGCAATTTCCTGGCGAACGACGGCTTAGACGAGGGTACGGAAGGTATACGGCTGCAGGGGCCATTGTTTGCGGATGATTCGGGTGACATTGTCTGATGATGTAGCTTGCTTGAAAGTGGGGAGGTCTTCGCAGGTTAATGTGGCTGCAGTATTAGGCACACGCGCAAACTGGTGGCTGATGCGACGGCGCGCTCGAAACGCTGATATTCCTTCACAACCACGTCGATGGTGGCGCAATCTTCAACAATCAACAGATTAAAGGCGTTGTCGGCAATTTCAGATTGATTTTGTCGCGATCTCGTGCGCGATTTTGTCGATTTCGCTCATGTTCTTGTTAACCTTCCATTAAAGACTACTTTCTGTATTTAAGAAACGGACGATTCCGTCGATGTCTGCATGTGGAATTCTAGATTTGCCATCGTGGCCTGCTGTCACCCAAATGGCCTTCTGAACAACTCGACGAGCTTTAGTTTGCAAATATCCCCGCTGGTAAACTCCGAATCATGCGTCTCATATATCAGACGAGTGCTGCATCCCTCAAGTAAAACATAACGTTGGCAAACATGAAAATGGGGTCCCACCTGTGTTATTCGCTGACACTCTCGTACAATACGATCCCACCTTCCACATTCACTCGTCTTTGTCGGTTCCCGAGAAGGTTCGGGGTCTCGAGGAGGCAGGAGAGTCAGATGGTATACAGCTGCTGCTGTTGCTGTTGCGGAGGGGGGGGGGGCGGGGGGGGCCGTTGAGCCATTGCAGGAAAATAGATGTGGCGACCACTTAGAAGTTCGGTGTTGGTTTGCCGGGAAAAGGAGGCAGGCGTATCCCACCCCTCCACCAACAATATTACAAAAAAACTTATATTTACAAATATTTACACTCAATGCTAATGGTTTGCACACTGGCCGGCTGGGACCAGTCTACACACGTCGTAGTTGCCTCTTCCAGACAGGGACCCTCCGTCACTTTTTGCCCCAGTCCTCCTACTGCTTGATTGATTGATATGTGGGGTTTAATGTCCTAAAACCACCATATGATTATGAGAGACGCCGTAGTAGAGAGCTCTTGAAATTTCGATCACCTAGTGTTCTTTAACGTGTACCTAAATTTGAGCACTCGGGCCTACAGCATTTTTGCCTCCATCGTAAATGCAGCTGCCGCAGCCGGGATCCATCCGATCCCGTGACCCGCGGGTCAGCAGCCGAGAACCTTAGTCCCTAGGTCACCGCGGTGGAGCAATCCCACTACTGACTTGTGGAAATATGATAAACCAACACGCCCAGTCTGCCATGGGGAAATTCTCATGGGTGTACATTTGTCTCCGAGAATGAAATCATGTTAACTTTTCATAATTGCTCCGTCAAGTCCTGAGAAGATATAAGTACAATGGAGACATGATCATTGAGTCATTGATGGACTCTTGTCTGAACTTAGCATTCACTGAGCTCACTGATACCCTTATAGAATCTAATATTAAGCAGGAGGCACGTGGATGTAGGAAGGGCAGACTTTGGGAAATCAAAATCATAAACGGTCTTTCTGCGTCAGCAGAACACATAGTTTCTGCAGGCATGCCGAATGCGGCACCCACAACTTCGTAGTCTTTTGTTTGTAATTTCCCCGCGTTGTGCTTCACATCTATACCAAGCTTTCGCACTCGTCACTCCCGAACTATGAACCGAAAATTATACAGCCTAAATCACCTCCGAATGGGACAGAACAGTGCCGGGAATCGGACGCGTCCACTCATGATGTCACCGTCGAGCTGAGGAATCTGTGCAGCGCACGACAAGAGCGCAGGTGAAGCACGCTTTTGTCGGGTGGCAGGAAATGAGAGCGGCATCGTGCGAAGAGTGCGATTCCGGGGCGATGTCGAGGGGGGGAGACGTTCTCGCTAATCACCGTCCTGTCTCCCTGACAGGAGCGGCACAAAGCAGGGAGCTCGCGCATTATCGTGACGGGCACCGCGGTCGGATTATGCGACCCGTCGCTGCGCGCGGGACGGCCGGCTGGTGTCGCTCCGGCCCGCGGGAGTGAGCGCTGGGCTGCCGCAAAAAAATATTTGTCGGCCCGATCGCGCACGCCTGTCAATCTGGCCGAACCCCCTGCCGGCCGTGGTGCTTGCGAGGACAATGACGTCGCGACACACGCTCTTTCTGTGGCTATGAAGACGTCTACGGCGAGAGGAGACATCTTAAGCTGCTCCCGCAGAGCTGGCCGGAGGGAAAGGGCGGTGGTGCCGTGCGCGACAAGTCGCACGGACAGCACGCGGCGGCGGTCTCATGGCGCGGCACGTTTGGCGGCTGCCGCTTAGGTCAGCACCCCTTGCTCTTCCTTCCGCGGCTCGCTGGACAGAGAATGGCACTCAGGATTGACGGGATGACTCCATTTCACGGCGTGCCGAGAGAGAGAACATACATGCGCACGGGGAAGGAGAGACCGCGGTGCATTCGCTTTACCTCCTTCCAAGGGCTTGGGCGAACGACACGCGAGACAGCTGTGAGAAAACACCGCAGACCCAAGAGGGCTACTTGTTGGCGGCTACAAGAGAAAGAAGGCAAACAAAAAATATTAATATACCGAGAACGTGAGTACACACCAACATACCAACAAGCATACCCTGAGAACTGACGTGTTCTGACCAGTTTTGTGCGGCTGGAGATCCCCGCGGCTTTTAACGGCAGGCAGAAGCAGATGTGTTTGCACTATATGAACTGCCGCACTAGTTCGAGATACAATTATTTCCTCTTGGTCGTTTACTGCAGCCCTCGTTATTACAAGCACCCTGAATATAACAAGTGTCATGACATGATGTATAGCCACGCTTCGCCGTTCTCACTTCAGTTGTGTTTTAGTGTATACATACCCCCCCCCCCCCCCCCCTCATACTGCCGGGATGGAACGCTGACATAACATGGCCTTTCATTGTCCTAACGAGACAAAAATGGTATGGTGCTTGAATTACAATCGAATGAACGTCCGCCCCAATGTGTGCACGTTCGCTAGTGCATAGCACGAAACGAGTGTACCGTGTTGAGGATGTCGAGCATAGAATAAACAGAAAACCGTTCTCAGCACCTGGAGTAACGTATATGTACAGACTCAAGCCTAGTTTCGCTTTGCGTGCTTCGTCTGTGGGTCGAGCGGCGCTCGTCCGGTGCTACGGCGGGGATCAAGGCCGGTCGCAAATGGTGAATTGAGCGAAATAGCATAGAATAGAATATTACGCCTTCATTATAGCGAGCTCGATCTATGTAAGCGAAATGATCTATATAAAAATATTAGCGCAGCTTAAACTCATTCGCGCAAGGCTGGGTCAGAGCAGAGCTGTTGGGCACCTATAGCTGCAGTGATCCTGGCTTAGATTTTACCCTCTCACCTCTCTTTCCCACCCATTGTTATACTACTATACATGTCTATGCTTGCTCTCTTTGTTTATACACGTCGCCTGCTTCTTTCTATCAATTTCTCTGTCTACAAATCTTTTTCATTGCATCAATTTTTTCTTCCTTTTTTTTCTGTCTATTCTTCTTTTCCTTTCTATGGCACATATTTACAAATCAACGTAAACTTTACCTCCAGTTTTGCTTTCCGGGTTCACGCTTTTATTGCACTCGACGGACAAAGTAGACAAGTATGCATGAACCAATCTTGTTCTTATCTTTTACCCTGTTACCATTTCTGTGCCATTATAACGCACATAGAGAGTGCAGGAACTTGAGGAGAATGTGCGGTAAGGCCAAGGTTGGTTTGTGAATATGGGAATATGTCTTCTCTCTTTCTCCCCGTGTGAAAAAAAGGAAAATTTTAGAGGGGTCATGACATCGTCACCCACCAGATTGCGGTTTTCAGTGAAAAATAGAAGTGGAGGGTCTATTGTGCCTGTACATGTATGAAAAATGGGCTGTATGCAACAGAATATTTCATTTCAAAATGATGCCGAGAAATCGTCCCCACCCACCACCACCGACCGCCATTTTGCCACAGTGTGTGGCACGTCATGTGCTTTATGTAGCAAAGCTGTTGTCGTGGGCGAAAATTTCAGCCACTGCAAATAGTTCACCAAAGCAAATTGCAGCATCTCCGTGGAATGAATGATGATGAGATGGGGGAAGCTCCGGAGGTTTTTCGGTGATACCGTGAATCCTCCGAGGGGCAGCATACAGACGTTCGCAAAACAAGCGGATTGTTACGTCATGGCTCACAAACGCGCCAGTATTGTCCGACTTTGGCCACTCGTGTGTTTCTAAAATACTCGTTATTAATTAAATGCTCGACCAAATGCGTCGAAATTTCGCCAGCTTGTTTGCGAACACCCAACGGCTAACCCGCATAACACAGATTATGAAAGAAAACTGGCTGTCCTGGCCCTGTCAAGGGCTCCTTGTTCTTTACTAGACTCAATAATAATGACAACTAACAGATTATAATGCCAAAACTGTATGGGGGATTTTATCTGCAGTAATTGTAATATTCACATGAAGAAAGTAAAGTGGACGAAAAGATAACTTGCCGCCGGTAGGGACTGAACCTGCAACCTTCAAATTGCGTGTCGTTCTCTCACCTTCAATCTTTTTTTTTCTTTTTTTCTTGCCCGGCCGCGGTGGTCTAGTGGCTAAGGTACTCGGCTGCTGACCCGCAGGTCGCGGGATCCAATCCCGGCAGCAGCGGCTGTATTTCCGATGGAGGCGGAAATGTAGGCCCGTGTGCTCAGATCTGGGTGCACGTTAAAGAACCCCAGGTGGTCGAAATTTCCGGAGCCCTTCACTATGGCGTCTCTCATAACCATATAGTGTTTTTGAGACGTTAAACGCCACAAATCAATCAATTAATCAATCAATCAATCAATCAATCAATCTCTTTCCTCAATTTTTTCTGTCTCTGTACTCGTTCTTTCCTATTTCACATTTTCGTTTCCCTTTTTCGCCCCCTTGTCTACTAGTCTATACGAGGCTCTGATGCGCGCTGCTAGATTGCCTGGCTTATCACAGTGGACGAGTGGAGCCGCCGGCCATTTATAATTGATGTATGCTGCGCGGTAGAGAACATGCATGACAGACAGAGACAATCGCATGCGAAAAACAAGCCTCCAGTTGATAGACTGCGCTTGTCCCAGTCTATTTGTCGTCCATGCACTTAACCGCGCAGTGTGTAGATAGATCATCCGTGGATAGCCGCGTGGTTACGCCGCTTGCTTTCGGATTGTGGGAACGCGGGTTCGAACTTCGCATCACCCAAAATTCTTTTTCTGATTGATTGATTTGTGGAGTTTAACGTCCCAAAACCACTATTTGATTATGAGAGACGCCGTAGTGGAGGGCTCCGGAAATTTTGACCACCTGGGGTTCTTTAACGTGCACCCAAATCTGAGTACACGGGCCTACAACATTTCCGCCTCCGTCGGAAATGCAGCCGCCACAGCCGGGATTTGATCCCGCGACCTGCGGGTCAGCAGCCGAGTACCTTAGCCACTAGACCACCGTGGTGGGGCAAAATTCTTTTTCTGTCTTTCTCTTTCTCGGTGCTCTTTCTCTCACTCATGGCACAAACGGGCACACGTATTTCGGGAGCGAAGCAAAAGAGGACGAGGATGTAAGACAGCATGTGGCATTTCATGGTGATGATAATTTCCTACCCGCGACACATGACAACCCTCGAGAATATATAGCAGTCTTGCTGTAAAACGGAGATAGTAAGTCTGAAGGGCCCTGCATCATCCACCACCACTGGCTGTGGTGCTCTGCTGTTGCTCCGAAAGTCGCGGGTTCGATCCCGGTTGAAGCGTTCGTTTTCGGTAGAGGTAAAATGGTTGAGGCCCGTGTGCTGTGCGATGTCAGTGCACGTTCAAAAAATGGCAGTGGCTTAGCTCAGCTATGCCAGGATATACGTAGCGTTAGCAAAGGTTCAGCTGATTATTCTTAGCTTTCCAGAGTGTCTAGGATTAGCTTGATTATCATGCTTACTGCTGCTGCAATGACACACACCCGGCATTCGTATTATGTGGCACATGTATATTTTCTGCTCAACGTCCAGGTAGCTTCTCTATTGCCACAAAGACGGCTCGGTGGTCGGTGTAGTAACACGCTGCCGTCTCTATGGCCCCAACACAATATTTGGAATTGTCTGTTTTTCTGTGATAGCATAGCAGCGCCCGCGCTGGCGCCATTATGTCTGTCAAGGCCATGACGTCACTCCTCTGGAAAAATTTCCTGATTGTCTAGAATTAGCTTGATTATTATGCTTACAGCTGTTCGAGAGACGCACACACGGTATACGTATTATGTGGCACATGTATATTTATTTTGCCGGGGAACTACTTCGGGATCCGATGAGTTCAGCTTCTCCGCTCTACTGCACCGTTGAGCAGCATTTGCACTCTCCTTCTCCATGGCTATACCACAGTGGCAAACGCCAGTCAGAGGGGCTATCAAGCGGCTCCAGCGCAGTGCCAGGCGCGCGCGTCGGCGTCCACATGTCTACCAAGGCTATGACGGCACTCCTCTTGAAAGCGCACACCGGCGGTGGCGAGTCGCGCGCGGCCGCGGCCGAGGGCGAGGGAGGTGCCGGCTCTGGTGCATGACACCACTGATCGTCTGCGCAGCGCATCGAATTGCGCGCACACCGGCGGCGAGCCGCGCGCGGTGGTGGCGGAGTATCATTGCGCATGCGCCGACCAGTGCCACGCGAAATTGGCTCAGCCAGGCCAGTGTAGCTAACGCTACAAAACACCAGATGGTCAAAATTTCCTGAGCCTTCCATTACGGTGTCTCTCATAATCATACATCCTGGTTTTGAGATGTAAAACCCCAGATATTATTATATTATTATTCGTGTTGCTTCCTTTAAGGTGCGGTTCAGTGGATTGCACGTGGAGCTCTTGAAGCCATATAATCAACGTGCGGTTTCCGGTTAAGGGATCTATCGCAAATCACTCCAATTTGTGCTTAAGTGAACATGCTTGCGGAAAGAGAGAGGGGAGAGGAATCAATGAAAAAGCCGAGTGGTTACACATGCTGATCGCGATATCCGATTCACTGTACCCAGTGCTGGTAGATGAAAAACGACAGGATAATAGAAGAGGAGAGATTTCATGACTACTTCGGAGTTCACAATACAAGCGCGAAATAAAAAATAACACACACACACACACACACACACACACACACGCACACACAAACACACACACACACACACACACACGCACACGCACGCACGCACGCACGCACGCTGGAATGTGCAGTCATTCGTTCAAGCGACTGGACTGTGTGATATTTCCTCTGTTTTGGTAACCGCAGCGAAGCCGCTTGTGTATTTCTTTAGTATGAAATTATGATAGTCCGTCAAGAATTTATCTATGTTGAAGTAATGTTAACACCTTACTTAGGAGCTTTAATTGAGTTTATAAGTGAAAGGTTATGCGTGTGACAGAAAAATACTGAACCACACATATTGCATTCAGGGGCGTGTCACGGTATAGATATACGATCAAGTTGGTGGTTGAAACTGAAGCATATCGGCAAAACTTTAAAGTGAGAGAATGCCATCAGTCGCAGACATACCTTGCTGATTGACAAACGAGCCCAATTTTAGATAAAAACAAAAAAAAAGCAGTCACAGCGAAAGCTTATCAGTCTTTCTAGAGCCCGTTGTAAACTTTCTTGGGGCAGCTAATACAAATACACTCATAAATCATAATTTTTGGGAGGAAGAGAAGCACACACTATGAAATTATTCGTCCTCGTGCGGAAATGCAAGGTACTCGCTACACATCCGTAAGGTACTTTGTTGATACTGTTGCTGATGACAATAGAGAATTAAGGCTAGAGCTGAACCATTTGTAGGGGGTGGGAAGCTTTAACCGACGCACTCATTGCACATTTTGCGTTGTGTTGCGCCTATAGTTGTCACTTTACTCTTCTGACACGCTATACATATACGTTGAAGCGATATGACGCGGTATAGGGTCCACCTTATAGGGCTCAGCTTGTCGGCGTCTCCTACAATCGTCATGGTGTATCATGCAGCCACGGTTCATCAGAATGTTAGCTTCACGTGATGACGTCATCCTATCATGACACCATGACGACTCAGGGTCGGCGAAATTTGTGGCGCACTCTCGACGTGATCCTGACGTGGCGAAGCACCTTAGTGTTTCCGCGGCGTCTGGTGCCGTCATGGTGCGTCTAACAGCCGAACGAGCTCGTATGCGCCACGAAAATGGGATAAGTCTACTAAATAGACTTACCGGTCTACTAAATATGAAGGCAAGAGTTAGCCCAACACCTGATGACGTTAGTAGAGCTGAAACACTCCTCCCCGCATGCCGTATAAGGCACTGAAACCGGGCATGTAGGAGAGGAGGAGAAGAAGAAGAAGAAGAAGGAGGAGGAGGAGGACGTTAAGATTAAGAATAGTAAGAGGAGATTAAGATTAAGTATAATGGTGTTAAGAAGAAGAAAGAAGGTCAAGAAGAAGACGAACAAAAAGAAGAGTTTAAGTAGAAGGTTAAGAAGGTCAAGAAGAAGAAGTAAAAAAGTAAAAAAAGGAGAAGAATAGAAAGAACAAGAAGAAGAAACGCTGCATACCATACGCTTCTCTCAAGGTTTCACGTTATTGGAGCTGAAACATTCTTCCCAGCTTGTCATATAGGACACTGAATGTAGGCATGTAGGGGAGAAGAAGGTTAAGAAGAAGGTTTAAAAAAGACGCTTAAGAAGACGAAGACTAAGAAACTCTGCAGACTCCACTTCTCCCTAGGTTTCACGTTAGTGGAGTTGAAACACTCTTCCGTGCATGCCGTGTAGGACACTGAAACCGGGCATTTATAGGAAAGAAGACGCTTAAGAAGAAGATTAAGAAGAAAGAAGACGCTTAAGAAGAAGACACACTCTTCCCTGCATGCCGTATAGGACACTGAAACCGGGCATGCATGGAAGAACAAGAGAAGATTGAGAAACAGAAGGTTAGGAAGAAGATAGAAAAGAAGACACTTAAGAAGAAGCAACACTTATCCCTGCATGCTGTATAGGACACTGAAGCCGGGCATGTACGGAAGAAGAAGATTGAGTAGAAGAAGGTTAAGAAGACGAAGACGCTTAAGAAGAAGAAACACTCTTGCCTGCATGCCGTATAGAACACTGAAACCGGGCTTGTAGGGAAGAACGAAAAGAAGATTAAGAAGCAGAAGGTTAAGAAGAATGTTGAGAAGGAGACATTTAAGAAAAAGAAGCAACACTCTTCCGTGCATGCTGTATAGGACACTGAAGCCGGGCATGTAGGGAAGAACAAGAATAAGGTTGAGAAGGAGAAGGTTAAGAAGAAGACAAAGAGGAAGACGCTTAAGAAGAAGGAGAAGAAACGCTACATACTACACTTCTCCCCAGGTTTCACGTTAGTGGAGCTGAAACACTCTTCCCTACAAGCGATAGGACACAGAAACTGGGCATGTAGGTAAGAAGCAGAAGAACTTAAGAAGATTTAGAAAAAGATTAAGAAGAAGAAGACGCTTAAAAATAATACGAACAAGAATAAACGCTGCATACTCTGCTGCTCCCCAGGTTTCACGTTAGTGGAGCTGAAACACTCTTTCCTGCATGCTGTATAGGACTCTGAAACCAGGCATGTAGGGAAGAAGAAGATTGAGAACAAGAATATTAAAAAGAAGATTAAAAAGAAGACACTTAAAAAAGATGAAAAAACGCTGCATACACTGCTGCTCCCCCTGCATATTTTACGATAGTGGAGCTGAAACACTTTTCCCTTCATGCCGTATAGGACACTGAAACTGGGCTTGTAAGGATGACTCAGAAGAAGATTGAGAAGAAGGTTAAGAAGGAGATGCTTCACTCATCCCCAGTTTATTTTTGTAGCTGTGCGTAAACATATTTGGAATGTTCAAGCACCCAGCACACTGCTGCACTGCCCCCCAGATGCCCTGGGTTCAAATCGCATTTGATTCTATTTTTTTTTCATTCCGCGCGACAGTGGTTAAGGACATCGGCGGTGACGCACAGCTCCGGCACCAAAAACGGCTGTTGCGATCTCATAACAGCTTTCGCTGTAAAATTAGGGAGCCTGTACCTTATAGAAACTAGCTATGCTGGCGATGAATGAGGCTTTACATAATCTGTTGCATTACGCCTTGCAATCTCTGACAATGCTGCCCACAAAAGCTATACTACCTCCTCGAATAGATGTTGAGCGTGTTTTTTGCGACTGCCCTCGGTAGAGCGTTTTTAGAACAAACGCTCGCCACCGCACTATAGAGCACATTGACGACACACCACTGACCTTTTTGGAACTATAGGACCCATAAACACAAGAGCCACGAATTGGTTATTCGGTTGTTTCAAACAACATACCGGCACGAACAGCCCAAGTACCGATTATGATCAGCCTCACTGGGAACAGCACCGATAGCGTTTATGTACTTTCTCTCTTTCCCTATTGAAAATTTAGTTATGCCTCCCCTAGAAATTCAGTATAGAGTAGCAAATCGAGTATTTGTTCCCGTTAACCTATATAGCTTTCATTTTTTCATCTCCTTTCACGGTATACCGGCTGCAGGAGTCTACGTGAAACGTCGTACGTACTTTCCCACTATTTTGGTCGCACTGTCAGCCGTGCAAAGATTTGCAATATTCAGGGTATTCAAGAAAACGTGTAATGACATTTCTTTATTTACATCGTTTACTTATTCCATGAATACGGTGGCATACAACGTTTTGCGTACGCTGCAAATCTAATCATCATTTCGTATAAGTGTGGCTGAAGTATATATTCCGGAGGTAATTTTCACCGCGCGAACATCGCAAGCACGCCGTGGGTGGCGGAGTGGTTAATCATACTTTCCTGCGCCATCCGGGCCGTCGAAACCGGTCAGTGGAAGCAAACACGTCCAAGCTTGCCGGCCTGCAGAAAACGTCCCTCCAGACCCGTCCTTAAACCACGGCCGAAGATGACAGGGGACGTAGTCGTGCAGGATTCATTGGCATGGGCATTAGTACAGTGACATCCATTGCTGGCCAGTGGGCATAGCGTGACTGACAGCCCGGCCGCTCTTTGCGCCCTAACAGCCATTGTCGACAGTGATGCTCATTTGGAACCCTATGTATACTCGGTGATGATTCTACGAGCTCTGTATTCGCACGTGCTTTCTCAGTCTCAGAACAAGCGTGCTATCGGCAGCGAATCTTCATGCGGCGTTTCGGCGGGCTTCGATCAACACTGGCCTTTTTCGTAGTTGCGTAGCGTCGCCAAGAATATAAAGGCGTGGCCGCAACGCTTACGCCAACGCCCAGATGAGCAAGATGGGCAACTGCTCTGCAATAACACTAAACATTCAGGTACTATTATGCATACGGATGCATATGCCATTTGGGTTGACTGGCACGTATGATACAAAACGCAAACAATAAGTAGATGGTTACGGTGCTCGTGTGCTGACCCGAAGGTCGTGAGTTCGATTCCGGCCGCGATTGTGGCGAAATGCAAGAGGCCCAAGTAATGCGCGATGCCAGTGCACGTTAAAGGAGCACTGACATCAAATTTACTCATGCCAAGATTTTTGCGTCAGCGAGTAGCTATAGACCCCGAAGTAGCGATTCATGACCTAAAACGCAACTGAGGGAGGAATAACTATCACTTTTATTGATTTATATTACTGGGATCTAGCACTACTCAAAAACGGCCGGCAATCCTGCTATTTTTAGCGCTGGGAGCACCAGCAGTGGCGCTACTCGCGGTCACCTCCAGATCACGCCACAGCTGACCACTTCTCCACAGAAAAGAGTGACGTCGGGCTCAGCTGCTCCGCAAACATTTCGTCTGCTAGGCGGACACATTCAGTCATGCCTTGTCACCTGCATTGCTGTCGTCGCCGTACAAAGTGTCGACTCGGGTTCAATACGACAGTCTGGAGGTTGGAATCCCGGCAATTCGCGACGTCGCGAATTATTTTTGCTTCGATCATCCTTTTGCAGAAGAGTGATTCTGAAAATAGACACCGTTCCAAGCAGCACTGCAGAGGTTCCCGAGGATGCACGCTTCAGCCATGTTCGCTCGTGTGTCTCAGTTAGCAATATTGGTGTGTTTTGGAGTGCAAAGCATTGAGGTATACGCAGAGGGGTCAATGCAATATAGCTATGGCGAATGAGCATCAGCGGAGAAAGAGAATACGTTTCCTACTTGTCAGGTTCTTTTTTGCGCCTCCAGATGGCCTCACCTATCCAGCCTCTCACGGTTTACACGGTATTACAAGTGGTAGTGTATAGGTGTTCTGTGGTATTACCACAATTACGTTGACCCAAAATCTACAGATGAATTAAAATTCAACAATACCTGCGTGTTACTTGTTAGTGATGATATTGGACTACACGATCTTCCACTTTTGATAGGTTGTGGTAGTGCTGATAGGTTGTGGTAGTGCTATGACACATACGTCATATGAAAAGCACCCTTATTGCGCTTTTTCCGTGCTTCGAACTAGTCGACTGCAACTCACCTGCAGCTCACAACGATTCCCCGACATGCTGACCAACAAGCACACGTTTATACATGCTCTTTTCTTTCGCCTTTCTTTTAAAGGTGGTTTTTATCTTGATAATTTCACGAAATCATTCAAATAGGTGCGACGAAGCTCAGACGCGACGAGCGAGTGCGTTTCTGCACTTCGGCGCCAGTCGGCGCCACGATAAGAACACTCGGATGATTCACGTCATCGTCACTCAGAATGGTATTTGTGGAATGTATCGCACCGAACACGTAGCACTAGTGTCGATGTCGCAGGGTAGTCTATTTTTTTGTTTTTTTTTGCCTCAACTTTTCTACGCTAATCGACATTGAATTAAAAATAACTTCCACGCGACGGATGCCGTTCAAATTTGGATAAGAAGCCATATGCATACCAAGCGATCGAATGATGGGCACATCTCGATCTTGGCATTTGATGTCAGTGCTCCTTTAAAGAACACCAGATTTTCGAAATTTTCTGAGCCTCCCCCTGTATAGCGACTTTCAAAATCATATCGCGGTTTTGAGACGTGAAAAGCCAGAAATTAGTTTTGTTATAATTGACCACGCGGCAGCTGTTGCGGCGCAGGTTCGTACGGCGTGTGATCATCATGGTAGTAGGAATTCAAGAAGAGTGAGCAACGCCTTTTTGGCGACCATGCGCCGTCACTAAATCGGCCTATAGCGGCAGTTATGCGGTGATATAGCTCTCCGTGCCGTCGGAAGAAATGCTCATTCTTCCCGATTTCGTCTCACCGCCAAATTCTCTCCTTTCGACCTGCGCTCCCCTTCCCTTAGTACCTATTCAGTAACAATACTCATAATGCCATCACACTGCCATCACACAGAGAGCAGGGGAGTTTACGCGTAGTAGACAAATTAGAACGACGCTTAACAAAGGCCTTAGAGCCACAAGGACTGTGCGTCTGGGCAATATAGTTTTATATCCGAAAGGTTGACGGCCCGATGAGTGATTAGAAATCGTGCTTGGCTTATAGGCTTCTAATCATCGCAATTTTCCTGTATGCAGGTTGAGGCTGTGTCGAAATGACATTTTCATACGGGACGCTTCGGTACCGTTCAAAGAGTGACAATCCCTTCTTGCACTACATTGTGCGAAGCATGTACTTTGTTTACAGGACCAATACTATCGATGGAGAGCCTTTCAACACACTATATTTTGCACTATCATACGAGTACAGAAAAAAGCACTATAGCTTCATTTGTTTAACGATACGTTATTTTGACAGATGCTGTCGTCCTGAGAGCTCGTCTTATTATTAACCAGTCGCATTATGCAACGTGAGTACTCGTTCGGTACGCTCCCTTAGCTAATATTTTTTTGTAACGTTTGCCCATGCATTGTACACGACCTTTGTGAAACAAGGGATAAATACAACTTCCAAGTTGGAAGCTTTTTGTGAGTGAGGCAAAAGCAACGATTTACGATGAAGTCATTAGAAAAGATGAAATAGCCTTACCTGACAAACGAATATGAAAGACAGACATCAGCGACAGTGCTGAGCTGTTGATTCGCTGTGCTTAGGTGAAGTAGTCTGCCATGAAAGGCCGAACAGGAAATATTACAGCGAAAACTGTTATGAGATCACAACTCGGGTCACGCGCAGTTGTCCGCCGCTGCCGACGGTGTCCGTAAGCACATTGCGCGAAATTAGAAAAAAAAAAAACGCTTGCACCAATAGGGTTTGAAACCGGGTCCACTGGGTGCCATCCCAGTATCTACCACTGAGCTACGCCGGTGCCTTTGAGTTAATGGCAAACTTCACTTAGGCAGGCTTGATGTCAGGAAAGCAATCGCGTTAATACGACTTATAAAGCGTTTTAAAACAGTGAAAGAACAACCAGTCGTCGCACAACGCGAATAGCGTAACGAGTGTGCCGTCCAATGTTCCAACCCATTGCAGAAGCTTGTTCTTGTTCCCCTATTAACTGTGGCGCATACCCACTTCAGCCACAATTTCTCATGGTTGTCAGTCACTGCATGAACAATTGGCACAAAATTCCTTGCAAATGTTTAGCGGATACCATGCTTCTCAGAATGACGAAAGGCGAAAGGTAGCATAGCGAATGCCGGCCTACTACCCAAAACATTTCTTATTAATGTCCTAGTGGGTATCAAGCAAGTGTGCTTGCAGCAGCTACCAGAGTGTTAAGAAGAGGCTCTGAAAGGCCGCTCTTCCAGCTTTCGCTGTGACTGCGTCGCGCCTTCCACGCAGGCCTGGCCTTTTTTTTTTGTTAAATCTTGAAGAGTTACACATTGTTGAGAAGGGGCGCCTAAAAGTTTCTCGAATATAAATTAAGGAAATTTTCGGTTGTAAAAGAATTAGTGGCGTTTGTCAAGTCGCGTAGCTGAGTTATATGCAACAGTATATACTCATGATATCGCACGCGTTGCTCTCCAGTGACACACTGGTAGGCTCGAAGTCCATGGCATGTTTTGAAAGGTGCACACCTGCGAAAAGATACTGAAGCAGTAAGTTTCTGGCTGTCAAAGTTTGGGCGTGTGAGCGAGATCTGGCGCATTGTTTCTCTCAGGCTTCGCATGAGCGAAGAGCCGTCGCTGCGGGCCACGGTGCCTCCCGCAGAGAGGGCCTGTCGACAGCGGGAAGGCACGCGTTCCTTCGGTCTGTTTCGCTCCAACTTATTCCAAGGGAACCAGTTCGCCGAGAGAGCACCCAGCGCGTCGCTCGCTCCGGGGTGCCCGAAGCGACAATAGAGAGCGAATGAAGCGGAGGAGGGGGCTCTTTGCCCCTGCCGCACTGACAGGGTCGTCATTGAAAATAAAAACAGAAGGATGGGTGCGCTTGTCTCTGGCGGCAGCCAATTACTCGCGGTATGGCGAAGGGATGGCTTCGAGGCCCCAGGCGCCGGCAGGGTTCGCGGACCTCCGGCAGCGAGCAGGTTCCCTGGGGCGCGCGCGGGGGAGGAGAAGGGGCAAGGAGTGTCCGCAGGTGTCCTTGGAGCCCCCTCAGGGCCAAACAGACGGCATCCCCCGAGGGCTCCACTGCCTCGGCGCCCACCAGAGCCGCAGGCGAGTGCGCGTGACCCCCTCGCCTTCCTTTATCCGTGGGCAATGCGCGCACCCGCTGAGCGCATTCTCCGAGCAGCGCTCGAGATGAGCTGATTGATTTGGACACCGGCCGCGGGTCAGGGCGCGCCGCAGTACGCGCCGCACCTGATGCCACCGCTGGAACCACGCCCGCTGCCATTAGTATCAATAAATACCGGCGCAACGCTTGTGGGCCTGCGGCAGTCTGTGTTTGTTCGTGTGCGAGCATTCAATACCCATAAGGGCCTCCCGACACCTGGTGAAAACCAGGAGCGCCTATTGCGAGTGAACGTCGCCGCACGATAGCGCGGGACGTTCAGTGTGCGCTGAGGCAAAGCGACCTTGTTTAACGATTCCACGTTTACTCCAGTCTGGTTAGCAAAGTTACAACAACGAACACAACAGTTTTCAATCTAGCCAGAAAACTCTACGAACAGAGTGCTAAGGCAAGTTTGGTTTATTTTGCTATTAAGGAACAAGGAAGATCAGTCGATTTAGACGCGAGGGAATTCGCCTAAATAAAACTTAGATTCGAAGGATCTTAGGGTTGAGCTCGATCCTGTGTGCGGTGTGACCGCCCTTACTGCGCATCTGCGCCCCTTCGCCCTCTATGTCCTCTCCTGTTCTCCCATTCTCTTGCCTCGCAACACCGACGCAGGAGCGTCTGCTAGCCAGTTTGTTGATTGAAAAATTGACTGCTTGCGGTGCACAAGCGTTCATTAGCCACCCAGTATACACATATAGGAACATTATCTTGACCTCCAAGGTAGTGCAGGATGGAGATTTCTTTTGTGCGTTGTTGAACAGTAAAAATTCGCAGCGTGCGCGTTCGCTGAAAGCAGACTGCGGGTATTTGTGTCCAATCGCAGCCTGCTGTCTCTCATTGCCAATTAGCAGTGATTGGCATGTTCCAGTAGGAAACACCAGTCCATAACAGCGTGTTTTGCGCCTCCCCAGGTTCCTCTCTTGCGCAACGCCGGGATGAGTGCAAGCGTCAACGCCATCGCCAGTGTAAGCGTTAGCGCTGTGACGAATGAGATGTCGAGACATCCCACCACGTCCATGATGGAGTGGAATGTCCTGACACAAAAATAAGCGTTTATGTACAGTGTTTGCATGTTTAGTGTAATGTCAAACAAAATTAAACAGAGGAAGCACACCTCGTTGCACAGGGAGGGGCGATACGGCACAACTCGCAACGTGCGATGACCAAGAACTCTACGGGTAAAGCCGACTCATCCTGTTGACAAGATTCACGCTTTACTCATCCAAGGCTGCTAGCACCTGGCAGGTCGAGAAAAATAGAATTCACCAAGGCACGGCCGCTGACCAAGGAATGTGAAAAACGTTCTCGCGGATCAAGCCCAGATGATCGGCCCATTGTCCGGTGTGACTCGAGGACCCAAGTAACGCAAGTAGGGGACAGCTCAGACTGTAATCCTCCTTTCGGGCACTCCATCTGTCAGGCGTGTCTAAACAGTTTTTGGTCGGCAAGCCCACAGCCCAGCAGAATTCACCGCACCGCTACTGTTTTGAAGCTGCTTTGGAATGTCGCTTTACACAGTACAAACATTTTCTGCAGCGACCTGCAAGGCCACGGCACAACAGCACCCCCGCCACCAAACAATGCATCATGAGGACGAGCTGCCGCACGTGGGTTGACTGAATCGATGCGGCCGGACACCATGGCTTCTTCATGCGTCTCAGTGCGAAACCCGTCGGACCATTACTGTCTCTACAGGCATTCCACACGATCAGGTCTCTCGCAAGGACCCATGTCTCCCGTGGATACGACAACCTCGACAAGACAACCATTGTCAAACAACACCTAAGCTGCAACCGCCATCTGTGCACCCCTCGCAATGCCCCACCCGACTAAAAAAAACATAAAACCTAATGACTAAGACTCCTGCACTCAATTACAACGGAGAGAAGTGCCTATCGCGTGGTGAAAAGCAAGAACCGACCTCAATATGGGTGTTTTTATGTTCTCTTCTTTCTATCTCTTTCTTCTCATCCCCCAATCCGGACGCTCGCTTGGTTGAACTTCCAGCCTTTCCTTTCTCTACTTCCTGCTCCTCTTCCTCTAACGCTTCAACGTTTTACTTTTTTCGATGGGTCTCAGCCTCTAGCGCCTCGTGAAGGGTTTTGGCCTCTTGTTCTTGGCGGCGCGCGTCATCTTCAACTGGCTGGCGACTTACCTCGTCGTCTTTCGCCTGGCGGTGCACCTCCGCCTCTTCGTGTGCCCTTCTATGCACCTGCTCCTCTAGCGCTAACCGACGAGCATCAGTCTCCAGCGCTCCTTGACGTACATCAGCGTCCTGAGCTTGGCGTTAGACCTCGGCTTCTAACGCCTCGCGATGCACGCCTCGGCGTCTAGCTCTCTGCGACGCACTTTAGCGTCCTGTCCCCTACAACGCATATCGGCGTCTTGCCCTTTACAGCGCGCGTCATTGTCTTCTTTACGACGCGTCTCAGCCTCTTCTTGCTCTCTGTGGCACGCATCGTTTTGAACTTCTTTACAATGCGCCTCAGCATCCAGTGCTGTACAGTGCGCATCGTCTACTCACGCTCTCTGGAGTGCGTCGTTTTAAACTTCTTTACGACACGCCTCAGCTTCTCGTGCTTAGCGGCGCGCCTCACCTTCTCGCGCTTAGCGGCGCGCGTCGTTCTCAAGTTCTTTACGAGGTACCTCATACTCCATCGCTTTACGGTGCGGATCATCCCCTCGCGCTCTATGGGGCGCGTCGTTCTTAACTTCTTTATGACGCACCTCAGCTTCTCGCGCTTAGCGGCGCAAGTCGTTCTCAAGTTCCTTACGAAGCACCTCAGACTCCATCGCTTTACGGTGCGGATCATCCCCTCGCGCTCTATGGGGCGCGTCGTTCTTAACTTCTTTACGACGCACCTCAGCTTCTCGCGCTTAGCGGCGCGCGTCGTTCTCAAGTTCTCTACGAGGCACCTCAGACTCCATCGTTTTACGGTGCGGATCATCCCCTCGCGCTCTATGGGGCGCGTCGTTCTTAACTTCTTTATGACGCACCTCAGCTTCTCGCGCTTAGCGGCGCGCGTCGTTCTCAAGTTCTTTACGATGCGCCTCAGCCTCGATCGCTTTACGGTGCGGATCATCCCTTCGCGCTCTGTGGAGCACGTCGTTCTTAATTTATTTACGACGAGCCTCAGCTTCTCGCGCTTAGCGGCGCACGTCGCTCTCAAGTTCTTTGCGAAGCACCTCAGACTCTATCGCTTTACGGTGCGGGTCATCTCCTCGCGATCTGTGGAAGGCATCGTTCGTAACTTCTTTACGACGCGCCCCAGCTTCTCGCGCTTAGCGACGCGCGTCGTTCTCAAGTTCTTTACGACGCGCCCCAGCTTCTCGCGCTTAGCGGCGCACGTCGTTCTCAAGTTCTTTACGAAGCACCTCAGACTCCATCGCTTTACGGTGCGGATCATATCCTCGCGCTCTGTGGAAGGCGTCGTTCGTAACTTCTTTACAACACGCCACAGCTTCTCGCGCTTAGCGGTCCGCGTCATTCTCAAGTTCTTTACGACACGCCTCAGCTTCTCGTACTTAGCGGCGCACGTCGTTCTCAAGTTCTTTACGAAACACCTCAGACTCCATCGCTTTACGGTGTGGATCATCTCCTCGCGCTCTGTGGAAGGCGTCGTTCTTCTTTACGACACGCCTCAGTTCTCACGCTTAGCGGCACACGTCGTTCTCAAGTTCTTTACGGTGCACCTCAGACTCTATCGCTTTACGATGCGGATCATATCCTCGCGCTCTGTGGAAGGTGTCGTTCGTAACTTCTTTACAACGCGTCTCATCTTCTCGCGCTTAGCGGCGCGCATCGTTCTCAAGTTCTTTACAACGCGCCTCAGCTTCTCGCGCTTAGCGGTGCAAGTCGTTCTCAAGTTCCTTACGAAGCACCTCAGACTCCATCGCTTTACGGTGCGGATCATCCCCTCGCGCTCAGTGGAAGTCGTCGTGCTTAACTTCTTTACGACATGCCTCAGCTTCTCGCGCTTAGCGGCGCACGTCGTTCTCAAATTTTTTACGAAGCACCTCAGACTCTATCGCTTTACGATGCGGATCATATCCTCGCGCTCTGTGGAAAATGTCGTTCGTAGCTTCTTTACAACGCGTCTCAGCTTCTCGCGCTTAGCGGCGCACGTCGTTCTCAAGGTCTTTACGACGAGCCTCATCTTCTCGCGCTTAGTGGCGCGCGTAGTTCTCAAGTTCTTTACGAGGCTCCTCAGCCTCCATTGCTTTACGGTGCGGGTCATCCCCTCGCACTCTGTGAAGCACGTAGTTCTTAACTTCTTTACGACGCGCCTCATCTTCTCGCGCTTAGCCGCGCGCGTCGTTCTCAAGTTCCTTACGACGCGCCTCAGCTTCTCGCACTTATCCGCGCGCGTCGTTCTCAAGTTCTTTACGGTGCACCTCAGACTCCATCGCTTTACGGTGCGGGTCATCCCCTCGCACTCTGTGGAAGGCGTCGTTCGTAACTTCTTTACGACGAGCCTCATCTTCTCGCGCTTAGCAGCGCGCGTCGTTCTCAAGTTCCTTACGACGCGCCTCAGCTTCTGGCACTTATCCGCGTGCGTCATTCTCAAGTTCTTTACGGTGCACCTCAGACTCCATCGCTTTACGGTGCGGGTCATCCCCTCGCACTCTGTGGAAGGCGTCGTTCGTAACTTCTTTACGACCAGCCTCATCTTCTCGCGCTTAGCGGCGCACGTCGTCTCAAGTTCCTTACGACGCGCCTCAGCTTCTCGCACTTATCCGCGCGCGTCGTTCTCAAGTTCTTTACGGTGCACCTCAGACTCCATCGCTTTACGGTGCGGGCCATCCCCTCGCACTCTGTGGAAGGCGTCGTTCGTAACTTCTTTACGACGAGCTCATCTTCTCGCGCTTAGCCGCGCGCGTCGTTCTCAAGTTCCTTACGACGCGCCTCAGCTTCTCGCACTTATCCGCGCGCGTCGTTCTCAAGTTCTTTACGGTGCACCTCAGACTCCATCGCTTTACGGTGCGGGTCATCCCCTCGCACTCTGTGGAAGGCGTCGTTCGTAACTTCTTTACGACGAGCCTCATCTTCTCGCGCTTAGCCGCGCGCGTCGTTCTCAAGTTCCTTACGACGCGCCTCAGCTTCTCGCACTTATCCGCGCGCGTCGTTCTCAAGTTCTTTACGGTGCACCTCAGGCTCCATCACTTTACGGTGCGGGTCATCCCCTCGCACTCTGTGGAAGGCGTCGTTCTTAACTTCTTTACGACGCGCCTCATCTTCTCGCGCTTAGCCGCGCGCGTCGTTCTCAAGTTCCTTACGACGCGCCTCAGCTTCTCGCACTTATCCGCGCGCGTCGTTCAAGTTCTTTACGGAGCACCTCAGACTCCATCGCTTTACGGTGCGGGTCATCCCCTCGCACTCTGTGGAAGGCGTCGTTCGTAACTTCTTCACGATGAGCCTCATCTTCTCGCGCTTAGCGGCTCACGTCGTTCTCAAGTTCTTTACGGTGCACCTCAGACTCCATCGCTTTACGGTGCGGGTCATCCCCTCGCGCTCTGTGGAAGGCGTCGTTCTTCTTTACGACACTCTCATCTTCTCGCGCTTAGCGCGCGCGTCGTTCTCAAGTTCTTTACGACACGCTCATCTTCTCGCGCTTAGCCGCGCGCGTCGTTCTCAAGTTCCTTACGACGCGCCTCAGCTTCTCGCACTTATCCGCGCGCGTCGTTCTCAAGTTCTTTACGGTGCACCTCAGACTCCATCGCTTTACGGTGCGGGTCATCCCCTCGCACTCTGTGGAAGGCGTCGTTCGTAACTTCTTTACGACGAGCCTCATCTTCTCGCGCTTAGCAGCGCGCGTCGTTCTCAAGTTCCTTACGACGCGCCTCAGCTTCTGGCACTTATCCGCGTGCGTCATTCTCAAGTTCTTTACGGTGCACCTCAGACTCCATCGCTTTACGGTGCGGGTCATCCCCTCGCACTCTGTGGAAGGCGTCGTTCGTAACTTCTTTACGACCAGCCTCATCTTCTCGCGCTTAGCGGCGCACGTCGTTCTCAAGTTCCTTACGACGCGCCTCAGCTTCTCGCACTTATCCGCGCGCGTCGTTCTCAAGTTCTTTACGGTGCACCTCAGACTCCATCGCTTTACGGTGCGGGCCATCCCCTCGCACTCTGTGGAAGGCGTCGTTCGTAACTTCTTTACGACGAGCCTCATCTTCTCGCGCTTAGCCGCGCGCGTCGTTCTCAAGTTCCTTACGACGCGCCTCAGCTTCTCGCACTTATCCGCGCGCGTCGTTCTCAAGTTCTTTACGGTGCACCTCAGACTCCATCGCTTTACGGTGCGGGTCATCCCCTCGCACTCTGTGGAAGGCGTCGTTCGTAACTTCTTTACGACGAGCCTCATCTTCTCGCGCTTAGCCGCGCGCGTCGTCTCAAGTTCCTTACGACGCGCCTCAGCTTCTCGCACTTATCCGCGCGCGTCGTTCTCAAGTTCTTTACGGTGCACCTCAGGCTCCATCACTTTACGGTGCGGGTCATCCCCTCGCACTCTGTGGAAGGCGTCGTTCTTAACTTCTTTACGACGCGCCTCATCTTCTCGCGCTTAGCCGCGCGCGTCGTTCTCAAGTTCCTTACGACGCGCCTCAGCTTCTCGCACTTATCCGCGCGCGTCGTTCTCAAGTTCTTTACGGAGCACCTCAGACTCCATCGCTTTACGGTGCGGGTCATCCCCTCGCACTCTGTGGAAGGCGTCGTTCGTAACTTCTTCACGATGAGCCTCATCTTCTCGCGCTTAGCGGCTCACGTCGTTCTCAAGTTCTTTACGGTGCACCTCAGACTCCATCGCTTTACGGTGCGGGTCATCCCCTCGCGCTCTGTGGAAGGCGTCGTTCTTCTTTACGACACTCCTCATCTTCTCGCGCTTATCCGCGCGCATCATTCTCAAGTTCTTTACGACACGCCTCATCTTCTCGCGCTTATCCGCGCGCATCATTCTCAAGTTCTTTACGACACGCCTGAGCTTCTCGCGCTTAGCGGCGCGCGTCGTTCTCAAGTTCTTCATAAGGCGCCTCAGCCTCCATCACTTTACGGTGTGTATCGTATTCTCGCGCTCTGTGGAGCACGTTGTTCTTAATTTCTTTACGACGCGCCTCACCATCCATCACTTCACAGTGCACATCGCCTTCTCGCGCTCGGTAAAGCACGTCGTTTTAAGCTTCTTTACGATGCGCATCATCTTCTCGCGCTTAGCGGTGCGCGTCGTTCTCAAGTTCTGTACGAGGTGCCTCAGCCTCCAGCGCTTTATGGTGTTCACCATGTTTTCGCGCTCTGCGGCACGCGTCGTTCTCAACCTCTTTACGGCGTGCTTCAGCAAACATCGCTTTACAGTGCGCATCGTCTGCTCGCGCTCTGTGGAGCACGTCGTTCTTAACGTCTTCACGACGCGCCTCATCTCGCGCTTCGCGGCGCGCGTTGTTCTCATATTCTTTACGACGCGCCTCATCTTCTCGTCCTTAGCGGCGCGCGTCGTTCTCAAGTTCTTTACGAGGCGCCTCAGCCTCCATCGCTTTACGGTGCGCACCGTCTTCTCGCGTTCTGCGGCACGCGTCGTTCTCATCCTCTTTACGACGGGCCTTAGCCACTAGCACTTTACGGTGCGCCTCATCTTCTCGCGCATAGCGGCGCGCGTTGTTCTCAAGTTCTCTACAATACGCCTCAGCCTCTAGCCCTTTACGATGTGCCTAATCTTCCGCTTAGCGGCAAGTGTCATTCTCAAGTTCTCTACGACGCGCCTCAGCCTCTAGGCTTTACGACGTGCCTCGTATTTCACTTCGCGGCGCACGTCATTCTCAACTTCTGTACGACTCGCTTCAGCCTCTAGCGCTTCAAGATGTGCCTCATTTTAAGCAAATTCAGTAAATGGCGGCAATTGCAAGCTCTTTGACATTAAAGCTACAACTCCAACGTGCCAGGAACTCTTCAATCCTCTTCTCTTGTGCGTGCACCTATCCGGTTCCCCAGCGATGTGCGAATGCCTAGAACATCGGACTGATTTGATTGGCAAGCCATATCTGCGCAATAGCGCCTTTTTGACCTTGTCATACTCATCAGCATCTTCTCTACTAATTCTGGCTGGTACAGTGGCGACATCACCGGGAAGAAATGCTAGACATTTGTCTGGCCAACTTTCGAAGAAGAATCCTGCATATATGCAAGTTCGCACGGCTGAAAAAGTCCGTTGTTTTCGGCTTGCTCATAGCGGAAATACGCCTCGCTGCTAATATTCTGAAATAAAACTCTCTTAGTTTCTGTTCATGTTCTTTTCTATCTCTTTCCTCCTGAGCCTCCTTCTTTCGTCTATCTTGAATATCCTCATTAGCTTCTTGGGCTTCCTCGGCAGTCACTTTCTCTATCTCCATGACACGATGATGTGCTGTTTCCGCTTAACAGAGTCAACCGCAAGCACTAACGCTTCGCAAATTTCAAAGAGGTCCCGCACTTCAAACTTGTACATATTGATACTTCACTCCACATCGTTTACGCTCTACCCCTATAGGCGGAGAAAGCGTTCTGTTGACGCGTTGATGAGAAGACCAAAGGCAGTCCTGTATGTTCGACGGATGAGCACGTCAATCTTGTCACGTTTGGATTTGAGGAGGTGAGCGTAAAGCAGGCCGTAGGTGAGGCGGGTAATGACGAAAGCGTCAATTAGGCGGAGTACCATCGCTCTGCTTTTGAACACTGCAGAAATGGAAAGCGAGTCTGCAGAAACAGAAAGCGAGAGCTTCGTGTGAGTGTTGCGATGGTTCGAATGCAAGACCAACCCCAGCCAAGGGCGTAGCCAGGGGATGGCACAACGCGCCCGTGCCCCCCCCCCCCCATTTTTTCCGCCATGGCATAGAGAGTGGAACATGACGATTATAAAAGGGTTCCTTCCCCGTAATAATAAAGGTGCTCCCCCCCCCCCTCCGCCTGAAAAAGGATTTCTGGGTACGGCCCTGACCCCAGCACGCGGGGATTCGAGACGACGGGAACAGGGGTGGAGTTGCCGTAAACCACGATGGTGGGATGGGGTGTCTTGTGGCGGTGGCAATGTAGGAGCCGTATGAGGAGAAGAGCTGATCTGGGTGCCGAGCAGGTGAGACCAGTCTCGTGCAATTGGCTCATAACAACATGGGTGGCGCGTTGCAAGGTTTGTTCAATGTGCCCATCAGAACTTGAAGTGACCCTAGTGACTCAAGAAGACAGGTCATGCGAATATAGGGCGTGTTTTAGGCCTGTGTTGCAGTAGAACTTTACGGGCAGCGAGCGGAGGGCGTGGTTAAAAAGAAAAAGCGACAAGACTGAACCTTGCGATGTACCACGAGAGCCAAGAATGCACGTGGAACACAACTCCCATGATGAGTTAGGCCGTGCATGCTATCAGTAAGGAAGGAGCGAACATAGTTGAAGAGTCGAGCGCCAGGGTTTACGGCTCCAAGTTCAGTGAAGATAGCCGAATGAGAAACTTGGTGAAGCGCCTAATGAAGATCGAGGCTGAGGAGGGCCTTCGTATTTGAGAAAGTGCATGAGCTTAGGAGGTCGTGGTGAAGCTGCAAGAGAACGTCTTGGCTTGAGAGGCCAGGGCAGAAACCAAGTATAGTACGGGGTAGTAGCCTGTGGGTGTGAGTGTGTGTTTGCAAGTGAGCAAGAATGACGTGTTCCATGAGCTTGCCAACGCACGGCGTAAAAAAGATGGGCTGGAGGTTTTCGACATGAGCTTTTTTGAATGAAAACTACGCGTGCATGCTCCGCTTTCATGATGTCGGCGACTACTTCGGGGTTGGGAGACCCAGAATAGCACACAAGAGGGGCGGAGGGACCATCAGAGGGCAGGAGTTGGAGTTACTTGGCAGCTAGGTCTTCCATGAGCGATGACATGTCGCCGGGATAGGCCCGAATCTTCCCTTGCAACAGCTGCTAGGTGAGACTTCGCAGACGCAGGGTCGAAAGATGATGTAGGAAATGCCATGACTGCTTACAGCTCAGCTGACTGGGAAGACCCGAGCAAAGCTGTTCCCATTGCTGGCGAGCAAGGGCAGTAATGTGCGTTTAGATTTCGCGGTCAAAGTATGCGATTCGGCGTCTTCGACGCCGAATTGCATTTTTAGCGGTTGATAAGGCTTGAATGAGGGGCCAGCAAGTGAGCAAGGCGGAAGTCACCGGATGGTGAGCAAGTGAGCAAGGCAAAGTGGTCACCGGACGGTTTGTCGTAGTGTTGATCGAGGCCATGACCCCGTCGAGGTCCACCATCAGTAGCTGGTCAGTCTGCTGCGAAAGGTCGTCGACGTAGAGAGTGACAGAGTTCTGGGGACGCGCACGACATGAGTCCCAGTCCGTGTGGCGCAGTGCACGGTGACGTGGGGACTTGCATGGTGAGTGTATAGTGGTCGCTGCGAAAGGATTAGTGTGTGTTGAACCAGCTTGCATCTCGCACGTAACAGCAGTAGCTGAGATGTGGGGTGGTGTCGAGGCACACGCTGTTGAAACGCGCGTAGGTTGCATTGAATCAGTGAGCATTGAGAGACGAAGGTCATGAGCAAGTGGCCAAAGCCTCATGGCCGGGGCGTCAGCCTTGGCTACGTAATCCGAATACAGGTGTTTGACGTTGAAGTCACCGAGCACTAGGAAAGAAGATTTAGCAGCTTTCACTACTGCGGTTCGTAGTATGGCGATAAGAGATTAATCTTCGGTAACACGGGGAGGTTTGCAGCCATTCAGTATGAAGAGCGAAGTATCTTCCGGTTTCTGAAGTAGAATATCAACAAAAACGTGATGGACCGCAGGAAAGGGCAAGTTGATGTGGTTGACAGTGAGCGTACGCCGGATGGGGATGGACGTAACGGGATGATGAGCCTCTTGATCGTGGGCAACGTAGCCCGGCAGGGAAACAATCATATTCGTTTCTTGGAGGATGAGGGCGTCAGGTGTATACGAAGGGTCAAGTTGTTGAAGGTGTAAGAGTATGCGGCTGCGCTTGGAGTGAAAACCACGGCAGTTCCACTGCCAAATAGTTAACTATACCGGTCAGCAATGATTAGAATTAACAGAGGTTTCCTCAGCTCACTATTGCGAGGGCCGGGTAGTGGAGGTGGTGTGTGAAACGCGGGTGTGAAGTGGTGGCTTTGCTCGGACGCTCTCGAGCATGAAAGCGTGCAGGGTGTCGACTGCCTCCTGAAGTGATTGAAGGGACGTTGTTGAGAGAAAGGAAGCAAGGTCCATGCGAAATGTGTTGAGAGCCTTGTGCTGTGTCGTTAGTTGCTGGTGAACTGAGTTGAAGTGGCTATCTAGCTGCTTCTCGAAATCCACTTGGGCCATTTTAATGGCTGTTTGGATCTCCCCAGAAAGGTGTAGATACTTGGGCGGTGTGGTGTGCCTTTTCCGCTTGCCGATACACCCGTCGACATGTTCAGTGTCCATGTGCGAAGCGGAGGGTAGATGAGGGAAAAGCAGATAAGCGGTTGAGGACCGCCTCGAGCTTCTGTTCAAGCATGCTCAGCTGGGCTTGCAGACTTGATTTTGGCCGTCTGTGCCTAGCAGAGAACCTTGGGAGGCGAGTTGCTGTCACAGAGAGAGGCGTTTTCCTGTTGCAGTGCGGCGAGCTGCGACGAGGGGAGCGCATGGTGGGGCAGCGGGAACACACTGTGCTGAGTGAGTGGGCTGAGTGGCGGCTCTTCGGGCTGCTGGGGCGAGGAGCAATAAGTCGGTGGCAGGGTCTTCCAGCGTTGTGGCCTCTGTCCATAGCGATGCTTGCACTTAGAGCTGTGCGTTGATTGATCCCCGTTACGCACGATGCAGCGAAGTGTGCATGTGGGTGGTGAGTTCTCGGGGAGCGGGGGATGTGTCGCATGGCAACGGTGGTACCTATCCTTTCGTAGCATGGGGAACACGTCGGTTAGGTGGCCGGTCGAGCGAAATTTGAAACAAGCTTCCACCTTGTTGCGGAAAGGAAGAAGGCGAAGCTGGACATCATGGTAGAAACTCCGCCACAGTACCTTGGTTTCGGTGAGCGCGACAAGAATATGGGGAGTTTTGTCCATTCGGTGGCTTGCCACAATAACAAGAATAAGGTTACTAGCCTGTAAATCGGCGAGGATGACTTCACCCGTCCTGTTGTCGAACGCATGGTATAGAATGCCTCGCAGGACGTCGTTCAGTGTCGGAGCGTAAAGGTGCACAGTGAAGTTAGTGCCGGACACCGTGAGAGATGTGATGCGGAGGTATAGACTCGGGCTCGAGCCGAGTCTGCGACGCTGAGCGTGAGAGTATTGTTGACACGGTGGATTCAGTGTCCCGAGATGCGGATGGGAGATCCTGCAAGTTCGCTGCTTGCAGTAAGGCGGAATATAAGTGCTAAGGCTGAAGCTTATTAGGGTCGACATACGTT
The DNA here is from genome assembly GCF_013339725.1 of Rhipicephalus microplus. Taxonomy (NCBI): domain Eukaryota; kingdom Metazoa; phylum Arthropoda; class Arachnida; order Ixodida; family Ixodidae; genus Rhipicephalus; species Rhipicephalus microplus. The sequence continues at coordinate 110,720,831 of NC_051172.1, forward strand.
TTAGGATGGCCAACAACATGGTTGGTGCCGGCTGGGAGGCGAGAAATCGGAGCATGACGGAGAGGCCATGGTGGTGAAGCACTGGTAAGTTCAATTGTGACGAAGATGGTGGCGAGGCGGCTGACATGTTGATGGGCGTAGTTTTCGTGGCAGCGGCGTGGCGCAATGCTGCGTGGCGTTGCTCTTGAGTGCGAAGGCCTGGTGACTTGAAGTACCGCCCGATAGTTCTTCGGGAGACACTTCTTGTCTGTCGAGAGCGTACTCCATGGTAGTGGGCAGACAGGAGACGAGTGGCGATTAATGGTGGGAGCCCACACTCAAGCTATAGGCTTGAGTAGGCCTACGTTGGCACGTGGCTCGGTTGGGATTTCCGAAGGCTCTTCTGGGCCACCCCAAAAGAGGATCAGAACAAAACTGGTATTGAAATGATCCTGAAAGTTTGTTCTACCCATTCACGAGACAATTATCTGGATATAGCGTGAAGTACCAGCGTGAACGCCGAAAGTTCGCGGAGCCAACGTGAGCTGCAGCAGTGGTGGGAAACGCCCCCTAGCTGTCCTCTCACTGTGATAAAACCTAGAAAAGCATGAACTCTCGAAACTTGGAACGGCCATGCACAAATAATGAATGCACGCATCTGATTAAAGCAACAACACATCCCTTAGCTTTGAAACTACCGTGGCATTTCCGTGACCAAACAACAGGACGGCATATCAGGCTCACACTCGGAACTCCTCTAAATGGAGGACGTAGAATTTGACGATGCACTTATGGGTCGTATTGGCAAGAAAGACGATATTACGTGCTACTACTCGCGTTTGGTGTGGCGGAATGTATGCGTAAGCGCTCCTAGAATTCGCACGAAGCCTTTAGGTCGGGACGTCGACCGCGCCGATGGCCGCAGTCGGTCAACGTGCGTGTTCCGCTGGGCGTAATCATTCGCATTTCATTTCGACCCGATAGTACGGGGCTCGTGCCTTAAATATATGCGCATGAATCCTCTTTCTGACACTCGTGACCGCCTCTTCGGCTGCCACCAGGGGAATCATCACGCAGCCGACGTGCACGAGGCGCTACCCGCGCCCCACGGCGGCACCGTGCCGCTGATTGAGGCTCCCGCCCACCCTCAGGGGCCGCCCGGGGTCATCCGGGAGGGCTGTTGCCGAGACCCCGAGCGTTAATTAGGCGTCGGCCGCTTTTGCCCGGCCGCCCGCGGGCCCAGACGGGAAACGCCACTCGCTCGGTGTCTGCGTCGCTGCGCGGCGGGCTGTTGTGCAGGTCGCGCAGCAACACCGTCGGAGCCCCGAGCCCGCCAGCAGAGAGGTGAAGACTCTGCCAACGAGGCCCACAGCGTTTCCGCAACACTGATCCAAGTAATCGGAGGCGTGGGCAACTTTGCCACTTGTTCATATAACCTCCGCCGCGGAGAAGAGAATCTTCCTCCACGCAGACGGCGCGCGTGCAGTCGCTCCAGGAAGGCCTCGGGACATCTTCGAGTTGTGGCTCGTTGCTTCCACTCGAATTTCCGCTTCACTGCTGGCAATCCCGTTGCGATACCTTAAGCACGCACTCTACCAGTCAGTGCCATACTTAACTCGCCTCTCGCCTCACTCGCGGGTGTCCTGCATGCGGGTGCCTCAAAAGATCGCTACTGATAGTAACTACTCTATAGATGGTAACTAATCCTGGTGTCATCAGTGACGCCACGCGGATAACCTTCTTTCCTACCAATTTAGTTTTGAAACCCCTCTCAAACACGAGTGTTCTATACAGGGTGTCCCAAATGTCATTCAGTATGATTAACAAAAAGAGGAGCGCCGTCACGCGAAGTACACTTTGTGAATATTGTTCCCTGTATACTGTATTAGCCACTAATGTTAATTTGGGTTAATGAGGTTTAGTTGATCAGTCATAATTATGCTTCTAAGTCGACAAGTGCTCACGTAATCATTAAGATGTCAATGACGCACATGTAAGCATGCTAAAATGACATCTAACTGCGCTATTTTCAGCAACGTACTGATGACGTGCTCATTTTACCGTACTAGGTGGTAAAGAAAGCATCCGAAATATGAAGATTAACACGTAACTATACCCTCCCACCCGAAAAAGGTGGGAGCGTAGTGTTATGTTTGCTACCTCACAGTGATCTTGTTTTTATGCGTCATTCATATTTTGTCAAGAGTCCGATGGAATCCCGTCTGGTCGGGGACAAACATAGTGCAAAAGAACAAAAACGCCGACCAAGGTGAAATACACAAAAACTTAGAGACGTTTCGGCTCCCCACACCGGAGCCTTGTTCACAGTGACGGCAAATGGCGTAGTGCGCTCTTCTTATGCATGTTTCATCACGTGTTGCAGACATCGCGCGTAAACAGGGGGGAGTGTCCCAATATTTCTGTTCAACGTAAGCGCAGTAGTTTGAATGGCCAGAGATTCTATGTGCAATCGTGGTAACAACTTTCTTTCCGTGGCAATGATGCAGGCTTTATCCAAGTCGATAGCGTGCCCAGTAAACGCAACATGTTCTGCGAGGGCATTAGAAGCTACTTTCTTGTTCTTGACGTCATTGAAATGTTCCCGAAGCCTTCTTTTGTAATTGCCCGTTTCGCCAATGTATCCGTATTCACAGTCTTTGCAGGGAATTTTATACACCACGCCGGGAAAATCATGTCTGTCCAACTTATCTTTGACATTTGTAAGACGGCCTCGGAGCTTTCGTGTCGGAACGTGAGCCACTTGGACGTCGTAGCATATTGTTCCCAGTGTACTGTGAACAATATGCCCTCGATGTGTGTTAAGCTAACGACGTTCCTCTTTCTTTTAAATAATTCTGGGTGATATCTTGGACACCGCGTGTGTTGCAACTTATGTTCCGGTTGCTCGCCGCGTTAGACCAGTGGCCATGGTCTCCGTGCTGCTGATCTTCAAGGTCTCCATGTGGGTTCAATATCAGCAGTGGCGACACCATTTGGATGAAGCGAAAAAAGTAATAAGAGAAAAAGAAACTGCTCGTGTAAGTAATTTATCTAGAGTTCCACCCTACGAATTTTGTCGCAATAAGCTATATCGCTTTTAACACGCTGGACTCCACAGTCTAAAGTCTCCCGGAAACGTTGTAGACGGTAAAGTGAATAAAGAACAGTGTTATCATTAATATATTTCATAAACGACAACCGTGTTTTTTGGAGCGCTCTATAAAGTAGTTTGGCCACTTAGCTTTTTTTGGATGCAGTGACGATACTGTCAAAGGGTGCGCACTGTTCTGCGCACAGCGTCAAAAAAAAAAAATGAATGCAGCTTATAGCACAGGCATTACGACAAAGCGCCGACCACCACACGTTACGCGTGCCCACGTGCGAAATACTTTTAGCGTCCATGTTGATTTTCCACGCGTTCTTTCGCGCAGTGTCATGCATTGAGTGAAATCATGGATGCATACGTGAGGCATTGCAGCGATGACCACTTCTGAGGGGAATTCAGCGCAGAGCCATAATCATTACTGGCACACATTTACAGCTGTCGCTGACGCCAAAACTCGTACGATAATTGTGAAGATTAGGAATTAGTCACATGAATGAATGCATTTACCCTGTTAGATCTCATACATTTGCGTACACGCAACCAGCCCTCTACAAGATGAATCAACTCCGTCACGATACTTCCAGCTAGATATGTTGGTATTCTACTTTAGTTTTCTATCGGCAAGCGTATAGTATGCCGACTAAACTATTCATATTATGTGCTGCCTAGCAGATTTTGTGTACGAATATTCCAAATCAGTTAAGGAATATGCTGTCAAGCATATATACTCTCATATATACGATAGGAATGCGTGCCATAATTAGCGAGAAGTATATAGCTCTGTATTGAACTTTCAGGCCGTTGCTCCGCATATTTATGTGCTGGCCATATAGAAGCGAACCGCAGTAACTGTATACCAGGTTCATAGATACGATCAACTGGCCGTCTCAGAATGCACATGTTGATCGTCAACAGCGTTATGCTGTAGCCAAAATAATTGTACCGCTATTACGTTCACCACTGAGACCTCTTTTTTACCGTATTATACACTCCGGTTGAGGCACAAAAAAGCTCGCGAAATAAGGCAAGGGTGACCCGCGACTATTCAATTTTATCGACAAGACACTGCTATACATACCGTTAGTCTAGTGGTTATGGTGCTCGAAGGTCGCGGGATCGAATCCCGGCCGCCACGGCGGACATCATCCGAGGGAAGCAAAATACTGGAGGCCCGTGCACTTCTATTTGGGTGCACGTTAAAGAACACCAGATGATCAAACTTTTTGGGACCCTCCACTACATCGTATGTCAACTCCAAGAATGTGATTATTGCGAGACACCGACGGAAATACCAAGTGCAGCCGAGTCACCATCGAAGCCATTCTCACGTATTCGAGCCACACATAAGTGAAATTAACAACCGCCATCAAAGAAGGTAACGCGCATCTGCGGCGCGGATTACGGTTAGGGGCGGTGCTCGCTCTACACTAAAAAGTAGAGCGAGCACCACCCCAAACCGCTCTCTCTCTCTCTCTGGCCTTCGTTACGGCCAGTCGTGTATCGTGGCGTTGATCATGTAAAGGCGCGTCTGGTCGCCTATCAAGTTCTGTAAATATGTAAATAAATCGTTTGTCCTTTGTGTAAGCAAGAAGCCTCGCAAGAGTTCATCCTCCTTCCCCAGCGCCTGTGCCCCGCTCTTTGGTACCTACATATCATCGGTCGTTCTCATTCCAGAGTGCGAGACTCATGACATACGTCTGGGTACGGAACGCGTGTGTGGCGCCTCTCCGTTTAAGAGCTTGTGTCGAAGCTAAACAATCAACCTTAGCCCAAAAAGTTCCTTAACCTTAATTGGCCAGACGTTATAAACTTGTAGCCGCCGTGATTCATCGAGAAGGGCATGGCGCCGAATTCCCGCACGAAAGTGTTCTCTATAACATGGATACATTTGAGCTTCCCAAGTATTTTTGGCGGTCATGCCCATTAGAACACTAAGTTTATGCTCACCCGCTCAAGCCTTTCTCCGTTTTTGCAGGTCAACGTTGCGTAGCCGGTCAGGGATTCCGCTCAGGCCTCCATCATAATGTTGCTCTCGCGTCCGACTTTAAAAGAACCGCGCGTCTTACTACTCCATCGACGTTGCCAGCACGGGGACAGGTCACAGCTAATGTAGAGCTAACACTGGCGGCAAGAATGCGGTAAAAGAAAAGACCATACGATATCCTAATCGTTTCACATGAGCCGCAGCACCGGACCCCAATGGCCGTTCAATAAGAGCGGGGAAATTCTGCAATGCGCACACTCAAAATGCAAAATACCTAGAAGGTTGCCCTGTATCTCACTTCGCCGAATATGGCTCATCATCTTTCACCAGCATTTTTCGTCCGCTCCACCGCAGATCAAGCTTCAGCCGACGGCTAACACTATACAGGTGGCTAGGTTGCTGCTGGTTTCCCAAAACATTTCTCCTTGCAAACACCGTAGAATGTGGGAACTCACTTATCGCTTGGTGGTATAGATAGCGAAATTCCGTCACGTCAGCCAGACTGCTTGAGAAAGCGAGACATTACTAGTGGCAAATCTGAATGAGGCGTTAGTTATTAAGCAGGTATACTTGTAAGCGTTATGTGGCGCATGTCCCAACCATGGAATGGCATATCAGTAATGAAGTAACGCGAACAGCTGGGATGTTCCCTTAGCAACCCTCTCCCGAACACAATGGTGGGGAAAAAGGCGTTGATGTTCCAGTGATTGTTTAGAACTAGAAAATCATTATCCGGAAAATTATTAACTGGAGGAATGATACATTTCAAGTTTACTTCCACCCCACAGAAGCACTATGTAACCTGGCACATGACATGCGACGATACAATCTTATGGACCTATTTATTCTATGTTTGTAGGCGCCGTCGCCATACTGAAGTGCTTGTATCGACATCACAGCGCGCGGGCTGCTTGCTCATTTGAAAACGGGCATAACAGCTGCAAAGCTGCTTCTGAGCACAGCGCGTCGGAGGTAGCTTTGCACTCTGCTCAAAGGCAACTTTGCAGCTATTATGCCAGTTGTCAAGGGATTATAGAGGGCGGTGGCGAGCTGTGGGCCGCGCGGAGCACGCGTGCCATGACGTTGCTACAAGCGCCTTAGTATGACGATGGGTTTACAATCATGAAATAGGTCTGCTGTACAGAAGTCCTTCGAACAGCGGCAATTTAAAATGTTGCATTGAGTCTGCAGCTGTTCTCGGTATGTTCACAGTCTCCCATTCTGTCGACTTTTCCTCTTGAGATTTGAGGGGTTTGACTAAGCGGAGCACAAAGCCATAATACTGGCTTTGTACTGCGTCACACCCGAAATAATGGTGCCATGTGAAGAATATAATTGCTCGTGTTTTTTTTCAAACCAAGTCCGCTCATACATCTTTACAACCGCCATTTTATTTATGTACACAGATGCAATGAGTACATATACTTAATAGCAGGTGAAAATGTACCTCATTAAGGTGCCCTACCCGCGCCACTTTCCGGGAGGCTCACCTCCGATGCATACCACTTGCGAATCCAGGTGATGCGGTCTGAGATCTTTATTGCAGAGTGGCCCGCCATATGACAGCGAAGATACACAGGCATGTGTTCCAGCGATGAAGCATGTATTATAGAGCGCGTGCACCCCAAGCCCGCGAAGAGCGGCCAGGGTGCGTATGTGTGTGTGTGTATGTGTGTGGCACAGAGAGGCACACCGCTCCCACGAGAACCCCTTTCTTTTTTTCAGGCGCGGGTAGAAAGTAAAAGCCATCGGAACAGTTCACTAGGCCGGGGCGCCGGCCGGCGGCAGCGTCCCCGTTCTTTCGCGCACTCGTCAGGCGGGCAGGTTCTTGCGCACAAAGAGGTACTCGCTGAACTGCTGTCCTTCAACCCCGCCGCCGTTGGAGGCCATCACGCGGAAGCCGGCATTCAGCAGCCTCGTGATGGTCTGCAGCGAGTTGAGCTTGCAGTAGCCGTTGAGCGGGAACCGGATCACGTGCTTGGTGTCCTGGTTCCAGGCGACTCCACTGCGCACGTCCATCAGTGCCTGCGAGATCTCGGGGAAGACGTGCTCGACGAGCGACCGCTCGCCGCTGATCACGATGCGCTCGCCCATCTCGGGGCTGATGTTGAGCGCCAGGCACTGGAAGGCCGAGTCCTGGAAGCGCTCGGCGTCTGGTTCCGAGGGTGCCACCAGGCCGTCGCAGTGGTTCGTCTGGTCGGGCCGCCTGGGCTGTGCCGACGCCGGGCTCAGCTGCGACGGCGACGTGCTCGTCGTGCTGGCCACGGCACCGCCCGGCGGCTGCTGCTGGGCGGCGCGCCGCTGCCGCTGGGCGCGCAGCGCCTCCAGCTGCCGCGTCAGAGCCGGGATGTCGTAGTAGCGTGCCTCCTCGTACAACAGCTCGAGCTCGGCGAAGTTGTCCGGCACGGCCAGCGTGTTGGTGCGCAGGAAGTTGAGCACGTGCCGGAACATCTTGCCGTCCCGGTCGATGAAGTAGTGCTGCTTCAGACTGTCCAACACGATTGGGATGCTGCCGTTGAACATGCGCGCCAGTCGGGACTCCGGGTGCCTGCAAGCGCAAGGAGTATACGTTCATTATTACTCACATCTCCTACCTCCTCAAGGAGGAAAAAAAGGCTACGCCTACTAAAATGCAATGAAAAACAGGATTGTCTACAAACTCATTCACGGACACGATCGCGGAACGCTCAATTTTTATCATCCAACCTTGCAGACAATCATCCAACTTTGCGGACAACGAATACACACGCAGCATCACATCTCTTAATTGTTTTATGCTTCATGTTAGGTCATTGATTGCCGCTTTTGCATGACTCTGCGCAGCGGCAAACCGATGTACTATATCACGAACTTTACTGCTTCATAGCTAGACGACAATGCCGGCTGTGCTAGTCTCGCTGAGGGCCCCTGCTCGTTCACTGACGGCTTTTGTATCTGAAATGGGGGGCTGTGTCACCGCTGGGCATTCTCGAGAGAGTCTGACCAAGGCGGGCTCTGCCGTTCCCACGGGGTTCAGGGGGGATGCTGCCGTTCGGAGCAGCGAATTCCGCTAGGGACTGGCGCGTCGACGATCGCGTAATGAGCGGGTGCATGGGAAGCGCCGCCTTACACACGATGCTGCTGGCCTTGCCATGAGTCCAAATTAGCAAGCTCTATTAATGAGTCGCAGCAGCGATTTACCCTAAGAACAAAAAACAAGACGTTAAACGGCGCACGAGAATTCGGTATGGCCCCGCTCAGCATGCATCGAGCGCGCTTGCCACTCCTCTTCTGCGGACCGCGTGAGACGCCAGATGGCTATTAAAAAGGACTTCGCTCTAGCAAAAGAGGCACAGAAAAAGAAAATAAAAGGGGCGAGATAGTTTGCGACACTAGTTTCGCCCTGTGACGCGATGATGTTTAAACGAGAAGCTTGAAACGAACAAACGTGAGACTTGGGAAGCGTTAGCCTCGAGAGACGGCTACCCACGTCGCTTTTCGCAATAGTAGAGCATGGGAACGACAGCACGGCACATTAGTGCCGCGTTCATCAGCCGCACGCGTCAAAACAATAAAAGCCGCAAGGCAGAACACAAAATCTGGACGCGTTTTCATTTTTCGTTTGGTCCCAGCGTATTAATTTAGGGTGTTTTTGGAGATTACGGAAGAGAACAATTGTCAGTATATATAGTCAACTATACTGCGGTACCCAGTAACACGATGTGCTAAGCGTCAGGAAGCGTTGAAAATGGACTGATGAAAAAAAAAAAACGGGGCTCGTGTTTGACACCTGTTCGCAGTAATATCGACTGGGACACCTCCACTCAATTTTGCGTTGCTCAGCATGCTGGATATCCACGTGTGCAGTTGAAGCATTTGTACCCGTAAACTTTCCAATATTGTGGATTCATCGCTGCACAGATGCTCTGAAGCACCGATTGGACTTCATTACGGCACCGAATTACTTCCAAAATGAATACCGAAGCCTTGTTATCTCTCCGTTAGGGTCGGTTCACCCGCTTCCTTGCAACATTACTTGCTGTAAACCCCACAAGCCTCTATAGAGAGGCCGCTCCTCCAGCTTTCGCTGCGACTGTGGCGTGTTTTTCGCGCAGGCCTGACGTTTTTCAGTTAAACTTTTTTTAGCCTGGAAGAACGTTGTTTCAAGATTTCTGGTTGAACGTACACAGCGTACAAATTACACATAAATTGATTTTTATTAAAAGCTAGCGAAAAAGCGAGAACATTTATAGTAATGATTGATGGCGATTAACGTGCAAAGCATGATTATGATAGATGCCGTAGTGGAGGGCTCCGGAAATTTCGACCACCCGAGGTTCTGTAACGTTCACCTAAATCTAAGCGCTCGGGCCTCGGGTATTTTCGCGTCCATCGAAAATACGGCCGCCGCGACCGGAACTCGATTCCACGATCTGCGGGTCGGCAGACGAGTAACAGAACTAGTACAGACCACCGTGGCGGCTACCGGAAAGTTTATGCAGGTTTTTGTGGTAAAGTACATCTAACGCTTTATTGTGAGTGGTGTTTATCTCAAACGAGTAAGGAGAAGACGGAAACATGTGCGCATACGAGAGGAAGTTGTACGCAGGACAGGTCAGTCGCGTACAACCTGGTGGCTTGAAGGAGTAGTGACGTGGTTTTGAGACACCGTAAGAGGGACACCTTTTTTGGTTTCCTCGGCATGCAACGCTGACACTCTCCACGCACTGCTGCCGGCAACACGTACAAAACATTTTACTACAATGCTAATTTTTTCGTCGCAGCATATGAACCACTATGAACATTAATCCCAACCAGTCAACGCAGTTCCACGAAGTTTGCAAACACAGTGGGTCCTGCATGCAGGCATGCAGCATATATACATCACAGAAATCACTCTCAGGGCCACTTGGCAGTAATTCATTCGTCGTGCCCCACGAACGGATGACAGACCTTTTACGAGTTTCTGTCTCTCCACGACGTCACACTGCAATATGTCAAAAACGATAGTGATTTTGTAAGGTCACCAATTTTGCAGATAGCAAAGGCTTGATCTATCTGCCCCGCCGTGGTGGTCTAGTGGCCAAGGTACTCGGCTGCTGACCCGTAGGTCGCGGGATCGAATCGCAGCAGCGGCGGCCGCATTTTCGATGGCGGCGAAAAATTCTGTAGGCCCATGTGCTCAGATTTGGGTGCACGTTAAAGAACCCCAGTAGGTAGAAATTTCCGGAGCATTCCACTACGGCATCTCTCATAATCATATGGTGGAGTTGGGACGTTAAACCCCATCAATCAAATCAGCTTCAGCTATTTCTCTTATGTGTGAGAGTCCTTGTGTCTATAAACGGTGGTCACGCGGAAGAATTCTGGAATGCAACCGCAGACGGCACAGTGGGCAGACAAGTGGGAGAACGGCGCCCCCTTTAGATAATTCTGCAGTCTGACCGCCGTTTATAGACACACGGATCCTCGCATTATATAGAGAGATAGCTAAAGCCTTTGCCATTTGCGAAAATAATGACGCGTGTGTTAGCGCACCATCGATTGAGTTATACTTGATTGTGAGTTACTTAAGGAAGACATACGTGTGTAGTTTTTTTCACGTGCAGAATAGGTTGCGTGCGCATGTGTTGTTCTTCCTTTCCTTTCTTTTTCTGTTACACTCAAATAAGAAAAAAGCAACCATACCTCGCCCAACCGAATGCACCACAGGAGCGCTTTCCCCCGTTCAGCGGCAAACCGCACCCCCGACTGGACGAATTGTGTCAGCTCTCGTGCTGTCTAGTCTTTCTTTGTGCTTTGTCTTGGCGCTGTTCCTATATCAACGCAAACCAACTAGCTTAACTATCTGTTTTGCTGCAGGTAAATCACACGACCACTCATACGTTTACGATAATTCTATTGTAACTCCTTGGACGGAGCTATTTTAATAGCCTACTGCTCAGATGCGCAACTTCGAGGAAGTCTCTCGATGGGAAGCCCGTTTCAGCACTTAGTTACTCAGCACGTTATTCATGAACGATGAACTAGCAATGAGTGAACTCAAGTCAAATGCATTATGGAGCTAGTTGGCGCGACATTTGAAAGGAAGCAGTATTGTCTACTTCCGTCCTCCTACAAGTTAGCAATGAGTGGCGTGAAAGCGCTCACTCTCAAAGGCGACCAAGTGGAAGCTGAGTGCCACCCAAGCATCACTCGCTCTTCTCCGTGTTAGTCACGCACGACACAGACATGGACTGAAGAGAACCCGGAAAGGCTTCGGGGGATATTGCCATTTATGTATACAAAGTCATTAGATCAAAATCAGCGAACACTAACGAGGACGTCACAGGAAGTTGACTCTATTGATCGCAAATTGCAAGTGTGCATTCATTAGAGGAAATGGAATGGAAAGTCCCGAACACACGTAAGTGATAGGAGGCCTGTTGTAGAAATGAACTGTACGTCTTTCGTTGTTGGGCTGGTCACGGTGCATGGTCAGTTGGAACAAAAACAGCGCACGCGAACGGAAAGGCGAAAAAACGCAGCGCTGTCGTTGCGTTGAAGATTGCATTACTTTCATTCTACGCTTTCACACTGCATTCGTCACGCTGGCCTCGTCGATGGAAACGTCCGCTGGAGAGCTCGCACCCGTGGAGTCGCGGAAAGTCATCTTCCGATGGCCCCGGTCATCATCACGAAATTTCTCCCGCGCGAAGGGGCACCCCAACCACACTGGCGCGCCTCGGGCGCGTCTCAGGGCGCCGGCCGGACACGTGGATCCCGCCGAGGAATGGTGAGACAAGCAAAATGGCCGCCATTAATCTCGCCGGGCTGCCGGAGGTTGCGCGCGCAATAGGACGCCTATTAAGTAATTAGCCTGGTGCAAAGCGTTCACAGATGCGGCCGCATGCAGCACCCGACTGCGGCGGATGGCGCGCTTTTCGAACTGGCGCGTGTAGCCCTCAAATTAGCTGGCAATGCCTTAGGTGTGATACCACGTATCACTGCGACGGCGCTTCGGGGAAAACATGATTTGGGCCGCAACGGAGTTTGAATTGGTATAGTTTCAAAAAAGGGTTACGCGCGAGTTAAGCCCCGTAATTATGAATAAAAGATTAGATTGAGCATGAGAGTAATGAGGAGATCAGAAGAGAGACTGAACCGCCGTAACGGGCTGTAGATCACAACTGTCAATTTCCTGCGATGGAGCGGTGGTTGCCATACCCAATGGGCGATCGCTATGAGGCAGTGGGTTTAGAACAAACCACGTCCAGCAGTCATGGAAGAAGCAGCATAACGTCTATTTTAACATTTATCAACTCCACTTGCACGGACGTCTATGTGCAAACCAGGCGATAATGCTCGCGAAAGGAGACTATTGTCGCAACGAATATTTCGTGCTCGTAGCTACATAGCGAAGTGGTCTCTCGGCGTTCAACACTCAAGGCGCGGCGATTGCAACGTCACGTGCCCTGTGCGCCCTTGAGACACGCAGTCGAGCTGCCGCGCTGCGTACAACGGCGGCGCACGACGGAAGCCGGCGCCTGCAGCGACGGACCCAGCTCGCGCGATGATCAGAGATTGACCGCACCCGTCTCTGCCACGCGGGCATGCCAGTCGCCTTGTCGTCGATCATTCGAACCGCTCAATTGCAGCGCTACGACCCTGCCCGAGGCGTGTGGCCCGTATCTCAAGATGTCAAGGCTGCCGTGCATACACGCCACAGGAAGCGTGCGTGACAGATCACTTCAGCTCACCGGGCTTCGATCGCCTTCTGAGAACTTTCCAGGCTTCAGAAATGACAAGGAATGGAGACAAAATGCCCCTAAACATACACGGTATACGTTTCTTCGATTAACACGAAGGACATGCTTCAGAAGACCACTAAATAGAAAGGCCAGCTGGACTACGAGACTCCCCATCGTAGTTCTGCAAGGCAACAAACAGGCTACTGCGTTTTTTTTAAAGACACCGGGTTGATTCAACGTCCATGATACCAAACGCGAAACTGTTACGTCAGCGGCAAACGTGACTTTCCTCTCATCCAACTTTTCTTCCTCTTCCTCAGTGCAGGGTAGCCTACCGGGGCTCAGCCCTGGCTAATAAAGGGCATTTCTGTTCTCCTTAGTCTTGTCCCTCTCCTTCTTAAAAAAAAAAAAAAAAAAACGTTACACCATCCCCCGCTACATGTGAAGCAGCGGGAACTAACGCTTACACTGACAGCGACGCTGACGCTAGCGCTCATTGCGGTGTCACCCAAGATAGAAACCTGGGGAGGCGCAAAGCACGCAGTGATGGGCCGCTGTTTCCTTCTAGAACATGTAAATCGCTGCTAATGGGCAATGAGAGACAGAACACTCCGGTTGGACAGAGAAACCCGCAGTCCGCTTTTAGTTGACGCACAGGCTGCGATTTTTTTATTGTTTAACAACACACAGGAGAAACCTTCTACCGGCACTACCTTGAATGCCAAAATTCAGTGCCTAGCCCCGCCGCGGTGGTTTGGTGGCCAAGGTACTCGGCTGCTGACCCGCAGGTCACGGGATTTAATCCCGACTGCGGCGGCTGCATTTCTGATGGAGGTGGAAATGTTGTAGGCCCGTGTGCTCAGATTTGGGTGCACGTTAAAGAACCCCAGGTGGTCGTAATTTCCGGAGCCCTCCACTACGGCGTCTCTCATAATCGTATGGTGGTTTTGGGATTAAACACCACATATCAACCAAGATGTTCCGACATCTAGGTTGATATGTAGGGTGATATATGCAGAACATGGGAGAGGCCTTTGTCCAGCAGTGAACGTAGTCATGATGATGATGATGATGATGGTGATGATGATGACGATGATAATCAACCTAGATTCAGTGCCTACGTATGCGGGGTTGCTTGTTGAACGGATGTGCAGCGCGAGCAGTCGGTCTTTCAATCAAGAAACTTGCTAGCAGACACTGCTTGCGTCGGCGTTGCGAGGCGAGAGAGGGGGCAGCGTAGAAGAGATGCGAAATGTAGGGGTAACTGCCGCGTGGAGAGAGAGGTGAGAGAGGTGAGAGCGAGTGTAGGGTAGCAGACGTTTCCTGCGTCGGCCTTGCGAAGTGAAAGAGGGGCAGCGTAGGTGAAAAAAAAAAGGGGGGAGCGGACTCGCAGAATGGGTGGCCACGCCGCACCCTGGATTGAGTTCGACCCTAAGCTGCTTCGCATCTAAAGCTATATCGACATAAAAAGGTGCGCCATTAGTGGAGAGAAATATACGCTTTCTAATCTCCCGCACACGCAACGCGTGCTCGCGCTTTATTTTGTCGTATAGGAAGTTACATTCTATACAGCCAGGAGCGGGGCAAGGTGACGACTGGCTCACCCGTCGGGACACGGTTGTCAGGTGGCGAAGGAAATTGCCTCGGCAACCGGCCGCACAAAGTCGGCGCTCTTCGTCGGAGGTGGCTGTGCGTGAAAGAGAGCGCGGCCCGCGACAGGGTGCGCGCGCGAGCGATCATGACCGCTTTCGGAGCACCGCGGCTGATTGCAGCCTTTCAAAGATGGGCGGTCTGCTGCTGCCCAGCACGCGCCACCAGGCTGCTGCTGCTGGCTGCTCGATCCGCGCCCCTGAAGGGCGCTCGAAACGGGCATCCATATGGGCGCGCATTTACAACGCATCTTCGGCGAGTCGTGTGAAGTCTGCGCGTCGATTTGACGCAGCGTGATGATAGCGAGGCTATTATCACGTCTGATGTTGGGATCGCGTGGCTCTTCGGTGAAATCGGTAATCACAGAGAAAGCGCTTGAATGGAGAAAAATGGTATACCTCGAGGCGATGGCATTGCGTAGAATCAACCCTTACGCATTGGAACGGTGCCAAACGATTAGTGCTAAATAAATTCTGTAAAAATCGTCAGCAAAGAGAACGAAAAAGAGAATTAGGAGCCAGGTTCAAGTGCTGCTGGAGGATTGCAACTCAGTTTAGTCGTTCACGCATTAGCCGTCAGATGCCACATCTACGCATGCATGCGCACTGTAACATAAAAAAAAAGTGCTAAGCTGCGGGTTCGATTAAGCACCCTCGTCGCTAAAGTAACTGTAGTCTGAGATAGCACGGTAGCCCTGTACAATAGCTCGTTAGCAATGTATACGAGATCAAAATACTGAACGCACCTCCAGTACGGGCTGCGCGCAGTACGACCATTTAATGTGCCATGTTAAAAGCACGAAGCCCGTGAAAGCTCAAGGGATTGTGACAAGAGATATACGGCGTTCAGGATTTTTGAATACATTGATGGTTTAAATAATTTAAATAAGGAATATGCGGAAAAAGATCTCGTGCTGCACAACAGCGTACCTGCGTACATAAAGAGCTTACCTGCACAACAAAGAACCTACAGTGATCCAAATATTTCAGGATTGACTTCAGCCCCACGATCACCCATGTTGCTTTGATACACAAACGTGCGAGATCATTCAATCAGTAGCCGAAAATATTTAGAATCAGGAAGCACTACACCTACATCCGCCAACTGTCTGAACTTCGGCGCGTGATTTCCATATATACGAGCCTGTCCTCTTTAGATTGAGATTCACATTTGGCACCGATCTTACATTCCCACGGAACGAAAACCCGCCCACCTTCTCAATCACCAAATTTCCTAACTCAAGATCAGCTCACAAGTTCTCCATCGCGATAAGCATGAGGCCCGTCCTTTATGCGAAGTCCAAATGATCCCGCTGAAGCCAGCACACAGGAAGTGTACGCGCGGTCGACAAGCGTACCCGGCTGTTGTGCAAGCGGCCAATGCCTCGCGCATAATTTGCATCTGGGGGAAGCGCTACAGGGCGGGAACACGTGGAAGGAAGAGAAACACGCCCACATGGTAAATAAAGAAAGACAGAATTAAAAAAAAGGAGACCGGATGAAAGAACAATGTTATTTCTTTCGAAGAAAAAAAATTTTTTTCGTACTGCGCTGCCGGCGGTTACGACAGCTTCGCCTCTGTCGAATCTATTGTGAAACGTGAACCGCGTCTTGCAAGCTCCGAGGCACGGACGAGTCAGACAGGGGGCATACACAGCGGCACCGGTATACGGTCACCGGAAGGAAATGTGGGCCGGGGTTGAGAACACCTCGCGGTCCCAGCCGCCGCGGGATCAAAGCGGCGCTGGTGGAGACACCCCGCGGAGACATCTCCTAATCCGGTCCTGGCGGGCGACGGCCGCTTCGCCCGCGGCAATCGGAGCTGCGCTGCTGTTAATGAATGCGGTTGGCCTCTGCGGCTCGCCCTGGGGGCTGCCGAGTTCGAGGGGCTGCCACCATCGCCGCGAAAGCAAGCCCACTTTTTTTATTTGCCTCGTGTTAATGCAGAATGGAAGACATGGTATGCGGCTTCGCCCCGGAGCGACCAGGCGCGACTGTTTTTGCTCTTACTTCGCAGTGGCCTGAGCTATTCATTGATAATTCTCGGGCGACCCTGAACTCTGCCCTGATGATCGCTCGTTTGTCAAAGCCGGTTCAAACGTTCCACTGCACGTAATCGAACTCATCTGTCCGAGCTGACCAGAGGCGACCCTTCACTCCGACGAAAGTTTGTGACCCCGTCTGCCGTCTACGGCGGCCTGTGATGAGATTGCCTGTCACGAGTGGAGGAGAGATAAAAACCCCGCTCTCTCAGTTCAAACGCGGGCGGTGCCACCATTTTCTCCTCACGCTACCAGAGCTGTCGTATAGCGCCCTTCTCTCTCGACGCGTTTCGCCATTCTTGTTACTTTGACATACTGTGTCGCCATGACTGCTACAACTATCCTGTACTGTACGTTGCTTTTGTCAATAGCATTTTGATGCATGCGTACACACACTCGGGAATATTTACTCGGGAATGCAAAGTGCAAAGGCAGAGAAAACAGAAAGAAAAACGAAGCGAACGAAAAAAACTGATAAAAATATGGAGTGTTATTTTACACACACAGCGTTATATACAAACAAACAAACAAACAAACAAACAAACAAACAAACAAACAAACAAACAAACAAACAAAAGATACTGCGAGATTTAGCAGGATAGTTTGGATCATGAGCACCCATGATACGTAAAAAAATCAACCAAACACATAAGACTTACTAAAGAAAAAAAAACAAGAAAAACGAAAAAATGACAAGTGAATGACAAGTGTTTTACAACTCAGTTACATCACAATAAAGATATTTTCCTTCCTTCTAGCTTTCATCACTCTTTCGCACACTAAATGGGAGCTGTTCGTTTTCTTAATTTTTTTTAAATAGCTTGACATAGTTGATAGGTGCACATATACTCCTGATTTGTGCTTCCGCTTCTCCTAAAAAAAACCTGCCACGGTACGTAACTAAATTTTCTTCGTTCGCCATGAGGTTTCGGAGACAGTTAGTTCCCTGTAGTAGATGACAGACCGCAGCGGTCTGTCATCACGAAGGAAAACAGAAAACGTACTTTGTGAGCGTCTCCAGCGACGAGGTGTAGATGGTGCCCCCGACATCGATGTGCACGGGCGCCGTGTAGCGAGACGCCGCGGCGACGCAAGGAATGCCGGAGATCTTGGGACTAAAGTTGGTGTCCGGCGAGGCGGACAGCATCAGCTTCGGGTCCATCCAACTCCTGCACAAAAGCGACCGCACAAAAGGGCTTGGCACACGCTTCCCAGAACAAGTGCAAGCATGTATATATAGTCCACCGCATGATCTCACTGGCAGCGACGGTAGGGCACGGTTCATTTGCTCGAGAAAATCGACTGATGCCGTGAAAGGAATGGTCAACGCCATTCGTTAGCCGCCATCATTTCAAGCCAGCGACATTTGGATGATGGCGTACTTGCGTCAGTGCGCTTCCTTATTGCGCGCTTCTCGTGTCGCTTGCGTAGCGATACTGACTATTATAGTTCGATTAGTTACTAAAATCAATTCCGAAGTTTCTCACGTCAAAACCGAGATATGATAATGCGGCACACTGTAGTGCAGCGATACTCCTAATTAATTTCGACCACCTGGATTTGCTTAAGACGCATCGAAATCTAAGGAAATGAGCAGTAAATGAGCAGGAGTGTGACCACCAAGGCCAGGAATTGAACCCGCGCCCTCGATCTTAGCAGCGCGACACTATGAATAGATACGACGTCGGGTGACTTGTTAATCACCACATTCAGTGGCAATACCTGTGGTTTCTGTAACTCGTGAGAATTAACAAGTTGATCATAATTGAGTCATTTATCATCCATAAGTCCGTGCGCTTGTTTGATCCGCGAGCAATTGCTGTAGAAAGCCGCCGACCACGCGAAAAGACTGAACGCCAAACTTACAGCGCTATGTCACTGACCAGCGTTCAGTTATAACAATGTCCAGATGCTCAGCGTGTGTGTTTTGCATATTTCAATGCCAAAGAAAATGTGGCCTCGTCGATCTGCTAATGCAACAGCACTTTTCTCTGACCGTCTAGTGGCTAAGGTACTCGGCTGCTGACCCGCAGGTCGCGGGTTCGAATCCCGGCTGCGGCGGCTGCATTTCCGATGGAGGCGGAAATGTTGTAGGCCCGTGTGCTCAGATTTGGGTGCACGTTAAAGAACCCCAGGTGGTCGAAATTTCCGGAGCCCTCCACTACGGCGTCTCTCATAATCATATGGTGGTTTGGGACGTTAAACCCCACATATCAATCAATCAAACTTTTCTTTGACCCTTGCACAACCCCCCCCCCCCCTCTTTCATTCTGCGAGAGAAAAATGCAGAATAACTTTGATTTTAGGTCTGAATCAATGCATGCAACTACTGTTGACGCTTCCTTTCGAAGGAGAACGCGTGCTGCGACGGCCGTGCTCGCCATTCATCTCGGCGTCCTAAAAAGACAA
Organism: Rhipicephalus microplus; assembly: GCF_013339725.1. Lineage (NCBI taxonomy): Eukaryota > Metazoa > Arthropoda > Arachnida > Ixodida > Ixodidae > Rhipicephalus > Rhipicephalus microplus. The sequence continues at coordinate 110,739,709 of NC_051172.1, forward strand.
TAAAGACAAAAACGATTTTTCATGTATTAGCAAAGTACACCTTCGCAATCCCGAATTACCCTGAGATGACGCTTCGAAAGCGAGAAAACGCTCGAAGAGAAAATTCATACGCCACCTTGAGATTAATGACGTCATTATCATCACTACCTCGAGCCATTGCATATTGGAACGGCGTTCCGGATCATGTTGTACTCATTTGTAACCGTGAAATTTTTCGTGACAACCTGATTTCATTGCACTCTAGTAATGTATAACGCTGTTGCACCTTGATTTTTGTAAACTTTTATATATGTATATATTTTTTCGTCTGCTTTTCTCTTTTATTGTTATTTCGTTTGTATACTGATGCCCCCTTTACTCAATGCCCTTCAGTGGGCCTGTAAGGTATTTTGAATAAATAAATAAAATAAATTTTGAAAACGTCTACTGAGTCCCACGTAGCATCTAATCGATTAAGATAAAGTACATGTCATGGACCTATCATACGAAGTTTCCAAAAATTTCATCGAGCCAATGTCACGAAAATAAAAAAAATATATTGTAAAATTTTTGACGTCACATTCGGAGATTTTGGCACGGTATTTAACAATAAAACTTCAACCTAGATTTTATCCGCTCATAATAAACTCATGATAGTGAAACTTACGGCATTATAAATCTCGGAGTGCGGGTTTTCAATCTAAACCAAGTCATTGTTTCTCTTTAGTATGCCTTTAATGCCACTGTGCGTCTTTCTCCGCACGACTCACTTGTCAGCAGCAAAGTCGACCTCCAGGCATATTACCGGCAAGGTCCTTGCTCGTGTAGATATTTTTCAGAGAAGTTGTAACGGGCGGACAGACTACCCAAGAATATCTCTACACGCAGGTGTAGCCCGCTTAAGTTAAGCAGCCTTCAAAGCGGCGCTTGTAACGTTGCACTAATAAGGTGCCTAATTGAAAAAAATGCTCCGGCAGCAGGTACTGGACAGACCCTCAGTATATATATATATATATATATATATATATATATATATATATATATATATATATATATATATATATATATATATATCCTACACGAAAAAACAAAAAATGCCACTGCTACCCTTAACGGTGTCTGCTCCAATCATTCTCCATCAATCATCCTACCTTGTCCCGACTATATCTATTGCTTGCATATTAATCTCTCCGAGACGGCTTTTAAGCCCAATTGGTTTTTGGATCTACACGCTTGCTTCGCCCACTTGGGGCTGAAAGAAATGGCAGCATATTAATTTATAATCCGTCATTTCTTGGAGGCAAATATCGCCAGCCCTTTCAAACTTTATCCCCATTTAGCATTGAGTTCTTCATCACAGAGCCTCTGCTGAAAACTTAAATTCTTTCACTTTGGAGAGTCAAAAGTTTGATTTTCAATATGCTATTTAGCCATACCGTACACTTCTGACAATGTCCATATATGTATGAGCCTCTTCTGGTGCTGTGAAGAACTCGGGAGTCAAGGGCGTTCGCTTCGACCGACAAGATCACAATGCCAAAAGGCAGCGAGAGATTGGCCAAGGTTGTGAGGCGTAGGTTGTTAAAATAGATAGATCGCGTAATTAGAAGTCTCAGGGTCCCTTAAATTCATTTGTCTAAGAAGCTTCTAAAGCGTAAACCATCTTGTTCTTTGTTTTTTCCTCACTTGATGAACCAATACTCCCCTGCCTTCACCCTCCGAAAGCTTTGTGCACTTTACGTGGTTTGGCATGGCCTCCGTGATCACCACATCTTTTACCAAGGGACCATTTCATGTGATGACGTCACAAGCGTGGCGCATCTGTGACGTCATGATTACGTCGTTTCATGACGTCATCACAGAACGATAAGTTTTCACAAAAGTTCATCCCGTTCACGCGGAAGTGAATACTTGCGCCAGCTTTGCGGTCGCTGTGGTACACCGTGATAGTTCCCGCGACCCCTCTCGCTACGCCCGCGGCTTAGACCGAATGCGAACATGATTTTTTTTTACCGCATCAGTGGTCAATTAGAATAGCTGTGTCATGCAACTGCGAGGTTGTCTCTGACAAACGACGGGAACCAGTCCTTATTGTCAGGTTCCGCAATGTCTGCCGCCTCAGTGGATCAGTGCGCCGCCGCGGTGGTCTAGTGGCTAAAATACTCGGCTGCTGACCCGCTGGTCGCGGGTTCGCATCCCGGCTGCAACGGCTGCATTTTCGATAGAGGCGAAAATGCTCTAAGCCCGTGTGATTTGCGTGCACGTTAAAGAACCCCAGGTGGTCGAAATTTGCGGAGCCCTCCACTACGGCGTCTCTCATAAGCATATGGTGATTTTGGGACGTTAGGCCCCACATATCATCATCATCAGTGGATCAGTGGCAAGAGTGCTCGGCTGCGGACGCGAAGGTCACGGGTTCGACCACGGCGGTCGCATTTCGATGGAGGCGAAATGGTAGAGGCCCGTGGACTGTGCGATGTCAGGGCACGTTAAAGAACAGCAGATAGTCCACATTTCCGAGACCCTCCACTGCTGCGTCTCTCATAATCATATTATGAGAAGACCCTCTACCACGTAAGACAACTGGGTTGAGACAGCATTTATTCAGCCAAGGGCTCAGCAGCGAACGGGCAGTCTGAGACCGAGCATAGCACACACACGATGATGATTGTGGTGACACCCAGTGAAGATGAGGACAGGGACCCAGACGGATGATGATTAAGATAATCCGTGTATGAGAATAAGCGCACAACGAATGTCCACAATATCGTAGTTTTGGGACGTGAAAACACAAAGATTATCTTTTGCTGCCTGGCTGATTATCACCACGTGACCGGCGCACAAAAAAAAAACTGCATAGTTTCTTATAGGCGATGAGCAACGTCAGGTTAATACCACACGTTCCACGAACCGTGCGAATATTCATCTGTTATGTCCCGAGTGTTAGAGTGAACAGTGGAAACAGATTAACGACGTTTGCTTGTTGCACGGCAGCGCCTACCAGCACCGCATACAGTGTACAGACTCGATCCCTTCATGGTCACAGCGCGATGCAAGCAATATGCAGCTTAGAGAAGCGAAACTAGCTTTCCTTCTGTTTTCTTTTTTCGGCGCGCGCAAACGCGTACCCGGAGAGGCATAGCGAGCAGCAGACAATGCCGCAATCCGCGTAAAACATTCGTGGCAGCTCGTCTCGGCGCAGCCGCTGCGGTGTGTGTATACAGCGGCGTCGACTACTTACTGCGGGGTCGCCGCCAGGCGGATGCCAAGTCAGGCGTAAGTCACCATTCCGTGCGCGCGGAAGCCTTGTTTTGGATAGAGTATCGCTAATCATGACGAAGAATAGCGACGGGCGCCTTGACGAATGAGCCGGTCGACGACGAGGCCGCGTCGGCGGGATTTCGCACGCGCCTCGAAGACCGCGTGTGCTCGGTGACGATCACTCGCCGCTTTCCCTCTGTATGCATAATGGCTCGAAGATGGATGCGGCTGACGGGGGTGAGACGCCGAGTACGAAAACAGGTTTTCTTGCTGCTCTTTTTTTTCTCTTGATCTTTTCCCTCGCGAACAAACTGCAGTATGCACACACACGCCTGACCTATGTCGCGGTTTCACGGAACTCCGCGAAACCCTGATTTCAAGACGTGCTGCTGTTGTGCGGCGCGAGATCGCGTACAGTATCGTAGACGGTCAAGAATAAAAAAGAAATCATAGTCCCGCCCGTCGGCCCCGTTCTCGGGGCTCTCACGAACAGCGGCCGGCCTCCGCTGCGCACGCCGCCAGACAGCGCGTTCGTGCGAGCTGGCTTTTCGTTCCGAGAAATGTCGCATTCGTCTTGCTCTGCATAAGCAGCGATAAACATTCTTCGACGATTCGGGCAAGGAGGTGGTAGGAAACGACACTGCACGAAGACAGAGAGGAAGAAAAGAAAACTGAAGACAAGTCGGGGCTTTCTTGTGCACACCACGCGCCCTAACACTCCGATCTGCAATCGTAATCCGGCACGGAAGAGTATGGGCACGCCTGAAGCTTTTCAGTTCGCCACCACGTGCTGTTGCCGAGAAAAAAGGGGGACAGCGAGAAACGTGTACGGGGTTGCACGAGACGCGGATGTAGCCGTTCTCTTGCCCCGTCCGTGACTGCATACCTTGCCGTTTACGGCAGGAACGAATCTTATTATACGTGTATAAACACTCCATTCTACGGATTTGATAGAGTTCTCGACGTCAAAGCCGAACGCTTACACGCACGCTATCTCGAGAAATACACGCATTTTTCTTCCGCGAAACGGGTACACGATATCGCTACAACGCGTGACATTATTTTCTCCTTTAGCATCGCAATATTTCGTGCGCAAAAACATCGATGGTAACGCATTCAACGGGAAAAGTACGGTGTGTTGTGTCCGTTTAACTGCGTATTTGTTGTTTGCGCTGCTTCGATTTAAAATGAAGTGAATGTCACCTCCTGGTAGTATTATAGAAATACACTTTTAATTCCTCATTTAGTAGGACATTCGTTCAGGATGACTCTTCACGAACCGTTTTAACTGGGAACAGTCACTCGACCTGACGAACAGTGGTAGCAGATAAATGAAATGAACGGCGGGTGAATGCGATTGTTCGCAAGTATATAAAATATGGTTAAAAGACAATGACAACAGAGTGACGAACATTAGCAGTAACGAACATAGTCGCGCGCAAAGCGAAAAACGCGAGTGCAAGAACGACATTCTGACATATGACCACAAAGGAACAGTGAAAGATACATTGATGCCTGGACAGATACGTCTGACTAGATGTCTTTCCTTGATGCAAAGACTGCGATTCGATGTAACTATAAATTTCATGAAGACAAACTGAGATAGCTCGTTTGAAATCTGCCTCAATGAAGCCAGCAGTTCAAGTGCCAAAAAATTTTACGATTTGTTTCATGCGAACTCAATAATACAGCGTCTAACAACGAAAAAGAGCCCTCAAATTTACCCTTTCCTACGCTTTGCTTCAGTGATTGGTCTAAAATGGGGCTAGGTTTTAGCATTGTGCTAAGCCGGAGGAACTTGGCTTACAAAAATATTCACAATAAGTAGCAACGATAGTTGACAGGACCATTTGAACAATCACCATCACTGCGACACGTCCTATACCTATAGGGCGGATAAATTGCTTTATGCCGTGCAGAGGGTTCGGCTAAGCAGACGTAACGAACCGAATGATCCGTTCACACCACTGTTGCCAACGCGTGGAAAGCGGGTTTGTAAAGACGGAGCTGATCGATAGAGCTTCGTGTGGTCCATTTTCACGCGTCCCGAAGGCATGATGTGTTTGCCTATAGCGTTCTATCTCTTAAGAAGCATCTCCGTATTAGTGGCGAATATCGTTGCTTCATGCTTGCCATCGCTTCAGCGAGTGAAGGAGACTGTTGATGCACCGCGCTGGACGCTTTCGGCAACCGAGCAGGAGAAGAGAATTGTTGGACGCCGATTCAAACCTATATACATCGGCTTGAGCGTTTTAGATGCGAAACATATTTCTACGTCACACGTGTGCACTTGTCTCTTGGGGATGAAAAAGAAGAAAAAAGTTCTAGTTACCAGGTTCAGAAGTGTATACGCCAAAGTGTGTGCAAGTGTTTCTCATTGTCCGTGCCATGTATAGTTCCCATCACCGTTTCCTTTTCCGATCTACGCTGCTCTTCTTTATAGACCCAGTTCAGCTAACCGTAATTTATTCCGACTACACTCATTGATTGATATGTGGGGTTTAACGTCCCAAAATCACCACATGATTATGAGAAACGCCGCAATGGAGGGCTCCGGAAATTTAGACCACCTGGGGTTCTTTAACGTGCACCCAAATCTGAGTACACGGGCCGACAGCATTTTCGCCTCCATCGGAAATGCAGCCACCGCAGCCGAGTTCGATCCCGCAACCTGCGGGTGTACCTTAGCCACTAAACCACAGCGGCGGGGCCCGACTACACTCTCCTATTTATTTACACTTTATGAAAGTCTAACCGAATAGCATAGCCCGGCCATACCACAGTCAAAAGAAACTTCGCAGGCACACGGATGGGAACCATTCGCCAAGTTTCCGGCAGTCGAGAAATTCTAGAAGAGCATTGCCCTAGGGTTCTAACCACTTCCACGAATTTACAAGCGTAACGTCAGCTACCAAACCAACGGCCACTTCTGTGCTCGTCATCGTAAGAACCACTCCAATCCATAGCATGGGGAGGGACGTCGCCAGGAGTAACAAGGGCCCTACTGCCTCCACATGATACCACCAGGCGAGCCTCTGTTGAGAGCTGGTTAGGCGACGCGCTTCTCTGCTCGCCCACGCCGCTATATAACGAGAATGGGAGTCGCCCACTCCGAGAGAGGGTATACGGCGTGCGGTCCTGGGTTCGCTGGCCCTTCGTAGCCTTGGTCATCGTCGGGGGTCGAGAGTGGTTTCGAACCCATATGCTGCCAAAAACAGGCCTCTCCGCTGCCGCCCCGTCGTACAGAGCCGGCGGGGGGAGAAAGTGCGCCTCCGGCTCGCGGGGGTCCCGCGGACATGAGACGCACTATTCTGCGGGCGGCCCGCAAATGAAACCCTTGCTCGGAGGCACAGCCGGTCGGCAGTTGCCCGCCCCGGGGCGCGTCGGCAGGAGCATGTTTGTTCGCTTCGGCCGACTCGGAATGCGCCCCGGGCGGCCCCGGCGCGGAATGCAAGCGTGTGTCGGCCGCCCGAGGGCAGATTCGCTTTTACGCTCTCGAGCAGGCTTGCGACCACGCAATCGGCGCGCCGCCATCGCTCGTGGGCTGCTTTTGCCTCCCTCTCGTAAATTGTGCTGCGGGCCGGGATGGAACGGCGAACGATGAAAAAAAAAAAAGGCGAAAAAAAAAAACGATGAAGATATCCACGGGGCAGCCCCGCGCGGATAGGAAAGGCCGACTTGAAAGAAACGCAGAGCGCCGAGGCAGTGCTTTGTGGGGCGTGGGGAGAAAGAACTTGGCCTGTTTGAATATATGAAAAGGCCAATTAGAGGGCAGAATAAACGTTCATGTTTGAAGTCCAACATAGCTCGTCACGATGAGCGAACAGGCGACGATGAGGGCATAATGTCATGTCCCATGCAGGCGGTACGTGCCCCATTGTTCTATAGTATACTGTGAAGCGTGGGTAAAATGCTTACAACTATAAGCGTCTAAACAAATTCACGGGAATGCGAAGTGTCATCTTTCCTTTGCTTTTGTCAACCAGCGCATGCTCACAGTCTTTCAGGAGGAGCCGGCAATAACGTAATGCCGAAAAAGACTGACGTTAACGCTGACAGACGGCGCAATCTTTTGCCGTCGGTATTTGGTCATGTAATACTGATTACACCGGCTCTGCTACATGGTTGAAGCTAGTCCTCCCTTTCGGCTCACTCAGTTTTTGAGAGGGACAGCTCCGAGAATAGCTGAGGGGTGGGTGGACCACCTTCATTGCCGAAAAGTTATGTCCACCTTGATAAAGATGATGCACTAATGCTTTTTTAAGTATTGCAAAATTATAATTGCTGTGTTGCTTAACCCGCTGCCTCAAGGCGGCGCTGCTGGCAGTCGCGTTTTTATAAAGTGCGTGGACACGCTCTCGTACCGACATAAACATTTCTCTGGGATTTTCCGATTTATACCGGTTCGACGTACACTTTAAAAAAAAGTTATTGCTCGAATTTATTCACGAGACCTTATCAGTTTTAATTAGCTTAACTTCGTGTGACGGAATATCTCGTATCGTGTAGCCTATCAGATAAGATGTTTTTTCTGCTAAGCTGGAGGACGCGGGTTCGATTCCCGGTGGCAAAACGGCCGCGTTTCAGTGGCAGCGAATTGCAAAAAGACACCCGTGCATCTAAATTTAGACGCAAGTTAAATAACCCCAAGTGGTTGCAATTGTTCCGGATTTTTTCTCTACGGCACGCTTTATATTCGTAGGGTGCCTCAAAAACAAACTCAATATTTTCTTTTTTGCTTGATAAGACTTCATGATTGCCACGCGAGTCCTCGAGTGGGGATTGTGATGCGACGCCCTGCTTGGAGGACTTCGTAGAAGGGCGCGCACGCGCGCATATATAGCCACTCTTTTCCCTCCGCCTTGTCTCTCCATTCACTTCATCGCTGCTTCATCAACTGCGTTTTTAACCGAGAATCCGCTGGGCAGGGCTAACCTCTACAGATACTCTTATTTTTCTTCATGAACTCGAAAACAAACCTCGCTCTCTCTAATTAACACGTCACTTTTGGCGGCCGCGTTATCCTTCATCAGTCGGAAGGAAGCTCGAGGGGCGCGCCGCCACTGCGAGCACTCGAATTTGTGTTTCTTTTTTGCTCGACGAAATGGCGCAACTGTCTGTGGGGAATAAAGCTATACAGGAGAACAGAGCCCGCGAAGAGGTCCTCAGTGCCGAACAAACACTTCCTATTAGATTTATGCCAGAAGGGACGAATGCACGACGTCCAGCGCTGTATGCGTGTTCCGCCGGCGTGACACACGAATCACTCTTAACGCGACAGGTATAAAACAACGGGGGTGAATTGATCTTCGACACGGTATTTCACCCATTTGAAGAGACACGTCATGCTACGACATGAGCATCTGACATATCTGCACGAGTTCTCGTTGCGAAATAACACGCAGTCTTCGGTCTAAATCGTTTTCCAGTTAGCCTCCTATTTGGCTCTTCAATGTTTCGATCACCACATCAATCGTTTGACGAATGACGTCGATACTGAAGTGCACAATTAGTAGGTATTGTTTATATGTCCCGTCAAATAATTAGGTTTTATGCACTGCATATGCTATGCTTCTAGTATTACGCATACGATTGTGAAATGCAGTGTGTGAAGAAAAACGACAGACTATGTCAGTTCTAAGGCATGAGATAAGTTGGGTTTCTGGATGATGCACTCTTTTTGCTAAAAATTACTTCAAAGAGATCTATATCACCACGTCTTTTCAGATACTGCCGCTGCGACTGCAATTATTACGGCAATTACCTCCCGACCCGTGCTTTCAAGGGCGCAAACGAGGCATTAGAGCTGCTTATAAAGGCGCATTTATACTTCCAAATTAGGCTTGTCTTGATTATTGTCACGTGCATTTTACTATGATGGCGACACTCACTCACCAACTCCATCATTCTAATGCATTTTATATGTTATGTTTTACTAGCCAAGCGATTTTAGACCTAATTATGCAGCCATTAATACACTAACGTGTCATATTGCTGTAAGCTCACTCCCACCATGTGCCTTGAGCTATTTGGCCAAAAGTGGCCCCTTCGCGAAAGATACCTATGAATCATTATAATAATAATAATCATGACTATCACTACGGCATTATGCAAATCAGTGGAAATTTTGGCCATGTATCACCACAATACTAATGTTCATTTGAAAGAGCCTTTGCTTGGGCATATTGGTAACAGGTCTAACTCCTTAGCGCACAAACTGACGACGATGAAGAGGGATGTGTCCGCCTTGATTTTCGCCTTTGTCCGTTGGCGCGCTAAAAAGTGAGATATAAATGTTCGACGCAGTACACTTCCTACACGCTTCTCGGCTTGAAAGTTGTACAAACTATGCAAAACTTTAAAATGAACTGCGCACATCTAAAGCCTTCCGAGTCTATTCGAACTAAAAAAAAAATCAAAGCATTCCCCCAAGTTAGTAAAATATATATGGATGGCTTATCTGTGCCGGTTCGCCAACTTAACGGTTCCCGGTATACACGACTCTATGCACGGTGGGCGTCCGCTGGATGGGCCAACAGCAAGCGGCGAAGCGCAGTCAGCGTACGCGATCATTCTTTGGTCGCAGGTCAAGTCCCACCGGGTTGTCCCCTTATCAGCAGCATGGACGCCTCCGTGGCGCCCCGGCGGCCCCAGACGACCCCCCTTTCCGCCCACCGCGGGAAGTCGTCTGGGCATCGCGCCGCTTCACGCACGGGCGAGACATCGGGCGAGACGGCGACCTCCGCGGAGAGAAAACAATTAGGCCGACGCTGACGTCCGCTCGGGGAGCGAGGAGGTGCCCCTCCACGTCTCAACCCTTCGCGCCTGCAATAGTACACATTGTACAGAACACGGCTCGAGCACCTGAATAGTGTATCTGTTATTAAACCACGATGGAGCTGTCGCACTTGGCCTGACTGTCCGATATTTAAGGGAGCAGTCCACTGCGCCCCGAATCGCGCACCTGAGGACTATTCACCCATCTATTTGACCCACGCATAAAGTAGGGCATTTAAGGGACAAGTGAGGTACACAGTAGCAGACAAGTATGTACGTGGGCTGACCCTGATCGCAGGTCGCGGGGTCGACTCCCGGCCGCATTTTCGACGGAGGCGAAAAGCTTGAGGACCATGTGTTTTTAATTAGGTGCACGCTAGAGAACCTCCGGGAGTGGAAATTTTCCGGAGCCCTCGACTATGGCGTCTCTTATAATCGTGTCGCGGTTTTGGAGACGAAAAACCCCGACAATTATATCATGGGCTGACCCTGTGCGACCACACTCCCGTATATTATAGGCAAGGTGTCAGCCCCCACGCGCTCGCCATGAGGCAGACTATTTTGCTTACGTAATTGATGCCATGCACGCCCGCTAGATTCCCCCAAAATCGCGAACACATCTGCATGCAACGCTACAGTTGCCGTAACTTCGCGAACCGACACTGGCGACTTGACCTACAAGTGAACCGCCATTGTTTGGCCAACCAAAATGCGATAAGGACGGTCTCGCCTGCGCCAGCCAGGGGAAATACCACACCGCGAGCTACCGAAATCAGGGGCCTTCGAGCAGCCCGTGCCAGCGGTCGTGGGCGATGCATGCATGCATATCAGGAGCGGCGCGAAGTAAGCGGCCGTGCGCGCGGCACTGATTAGAGCGCGAAGTGAGCTCCTCGCCGAGTTGCATACCGAAGTTGTGGAGGGCTGCGATGCCGGCCACACATCTGCATTCTCCGCAGCCATCCTTCCCACACTTGTATCGTGATAGTTCATTCGCGGCCAACGGCCATGCGACGCCCACGAAGCACCGGTGAAGCGCTCGCCGCCCCCGGTTGAAACACTGTCTTTCCAAACACCTGCAGGTGTGGGTATCGTTGTCACGGGTTTGCACTCGTTCTACCGGCTGTTCTATAGTTCTGACGCCGCGTCTTTGCGAAGAAGAGACGGATCAATCAGCATGGATGATCACTGGTCACCGACTAAAGTTCTGGCAAAAGCAGGATTACGTTTGCTGATGCAGGCAGCCCCATAAAAACATTTTGCATTTTATATTGTCTGGAGTTTTACGCCCAAAAACCAAGATCTGATTATGAGAGACGCCGCAGTGGGTGGCTCCGGAAATTGTTACCGTCTGTAGTTATTTAACGTGCACTGACATCACACACGGGCCTCTACTGTTTCCCCTCCATCGAAACGCGACCGTTGTGGCCGGCATCGAAACTAGCGAGCTTCGTGTCAGCAGCGAGCGTCCTTGCCACCGATCCACCGAGGCGGGCGCTAAAACATTTGTAAGCCGCTATTGTCATTCGGTTAGCACGTATAAGAACGCGTGCATTTTGTTGGTCCACCTATAGGGACGCAGCGGAGAAGCTGTAGCGGACTCAGAAACAAAGAAAACAAATACAAGGACCAATACGAATCTTCCTCGCGTGAACTTTAAACGGCGCAAGTTCTGTGGGCACGCTCTTCCTGAACCGCCTATAGCGGCGAAAGGAAGCCGCAATTTCAGCAATGGCCGATAAACGAGGGGTGTTTGTATAGACTTGCCGAGTGGCCGTTTTTCGGTCGGCCGCTCTCTCTAATGAACTGGATCTGGCCAAAAGCGAAGCGGCCCGCGCGGTCGATCACCGAGGCAACGACGCGCCGAGAAACCGCCTATTAGCCGCGCCCGGGCCGAGAAGAGTTGCTCAAGGCGGCACCCTCCCACAAGCCGTCGCCTCCGGGTCCAGTTCTCCTTGTTCCGGACGGGTCGGTCCTCCGTCAAGCCTTTCCCGCCATCACCTGCAGCGACGGCGGCGCACCTCGGGGCGGAGGGCGGCGCCTTTTCGCGCACCGGGCGGCAAACCATCGCGGCTATTTTCATCCGACTGCTGGCGGAACCGTTTGTCCCTGCCACGAAAAAAGAAATAGCTATACGCATCCTCGTGGCCAGTGGTGTGGAATGATGGAGCTGAGCGTGGGCTTGGCTGTCTACATTTAGGCCGCTATCGGCCGAACTGCTGATGCTAACCTCGACAGAGACCAAGCATGCGCTATCCACACCATCGATTAATGACTGCTCTCGTGCGTCCGTTCGTGAAACATGCGGCTATTGTTGCTGCCAGTATTTGGTACCAATCGAACGTGTTCGGCGAGTGCCTTTTTAATGAGACACCAAAACTGTACTAGTACAAATAACGTTTCCTCAGCACACGTGCGCACGCACGCACGCACGCACGCACGCACGCACGCGCACACACACACACACACGCACACACACACACACACACACACACACACACACACACACACACACACACACACACACACACACACACACACACACTTACTGTGACAAGGCGCAGCCAGAAAAGCAAGAACAAAATCTTCATGATGATACTGCTGCCATCCCTGATACACTGCAAGTCACCATGACGTCATAGAATTTTATGACTTCGGCTAAGGTTTGTTTTTTTTTCTTTCGATATTTGCTGTACTTTAATCGAGTCAAGCTGTGCAGAGAAAACTTCGAGAACATTTACTCAAGTCGTAACGGCCACACTGCAAAAAACATAATTTAAATCAGTGCACGCGTTTGCACTGACGTATTCCGGACGAAGTGGCACTGACGCGATGCTCGAAGACTAAAACATTAGAATTAAGTGCTTCTGTTTCTGCTCAACCTGTTACATTTTATACAAAGAGTCCGGAGAAAAGGCTTTTTGAATGAAGGCTAGTTGGCCTTTATTCTTGGCTTCTTTTTCAGATATAGAGCAACAAAATGTGAGCCGTGTTCACGCGTCACAGGATAAATGCTTGAGACAGAAGTCAGATTCTCACCTTGGACTTTCGTTTGCAACGCTTCTCCTCAGGCTCTTTTTTGGAATGAAGTCTGTAAGCCCATCTTTAGGAACGTCCTGGAGGGGGCTGCGAAAATCGAAAGAGACAAAAACGCCAGGTGTTAAAAATGAATTTTCGCTTGGGGAAGCCAGTTGAAATTGCACGAATACAGACAACCTTTACACGAACCTCATAATGGTCAGCTCATTCAAATACATCGCCACTCGGTATACTTTTGGTGTTACTCACGGCACCATTTAATCCAACAGCCCCATCAAAGTAAAACATAAAAAAAGAAGTTTTGAAAGCGTCACGCGCATTAAAGTCGTAATGACACAAACACTTCAACAAACTTCCCGCAAATTCAAGGCGGAAGCTGACTTGCAGCTTGCAGAATACGATATCGGTATTGCGCTGTCCAATAATCTTCTCTAACCTGGCAACAGCAGCACTCTGTGCAACACATTTGCGCATAAGCAGTTCCTTTTTTTTTGTGCGTAAGCAGTTCCTTTTTTTTTTTGTGCGAAATTCCGAGGAAGAAAGATTCGCTCACCGCCAAACAAATTCTATTGCGCGGCGCTTTCTCGTCTCCATGACGCTCGGAGGAGGCAAATCGACACACCTTGCGAGTAGACAGAAAGTGCGCGAAGGTCAGTTGCCATCGCGGATTATCGCCGAACTGTCAGGACAAAAGGAAGACCCTTACGACGCGCGTATAGTACAACGTCCGCACGAGCACCTGGCCGGAGACTTGAGGCACGCCTCTTCGCCACGGCCGACTGTCACAGCACCACGGCCGCCGTTCGTGTATGCCGGGAACGACGACAGCCTTCCACACGGCGACAACCGTGTCATTCGTCCAACTTGTGGTCACGATGATTACGCAGACGCTGTGGAGGGGGCATCTGTTCGGAGTCAGTGGCGTGTACAGCAACAAAATCTGAAAGCTGTTCTTGCAGCTTCATTTTTAAACCATCTTGAAAGACCGCTGTATTGTAGGCGTGTTTGTATAGGCACATACCAAAAAAAAAAAAAAACTAATTGAAGTTGCACCGTTTCGCGATGCGCTCTGCCGCCAGATGTGCGTGACTTGTAGCAGCAACATGGCTCCCTGGACGATACATCAAAGGAACAACGGAATGTGAATATCAAGTCACCCTTGAATGACATTTTGTGAATGACGAGCGTGTTGGTCGATGACAAGAGGCGCTGTAAGCGAGAAAACTTTACAAGAAGTTCGCGGCAGAACAGCGCAGAAAAGAGGACCATGAGCGCACAGGACACTCCGCTGACTTCGAAAAAAGCTTGAAAATCAGCGCTACGTCCATGTGTGCCTATCGTCCAGTTTTCCGCGCTGTTCTGTGAACCGAATATGCGCAGCCGGGCCAGGCCAATTAGGGCACCAGATTCGCGATGCAGCATTGCAGCCACCGTGATTGTAGCTGACGCTATTGGCATATTACCGCACTCACCATCGCGCGGTGGTGACGCACAACAGCAATTGCAACGCGCGCATATATTTAACTTCGCATGCGCCCTCCATCTGTAGTATAGCTCTCACTGTGAGAGCATCTTGAGAAACGAAGAAAAAGAAGGCAAAATCGAGAGGTGTAAAAACGGCAATATCCGCGTTGCCATTGAAGGACGGGGCCGTTCAGCACGCGCCTCTCGGGCCAGCGTCGAAGGTGCACATCCTCGAAGAGCGGAACAGCCAGCGCAGTCCATATTTCATCGTGGTCCGCTCCCGCGGCCACAGCAGCGTCCTGTTCCGGAGCAGCTTCCCCCGAAGGAAAGGAGGGGGAACTGACCGTGTTTTACGGCTCGGCCGCGAGGAGACCGGCGCACCTTTCTTTGGCCAGATCGGGTCGGCCAGCGGCGCGCGTTTTCCTTTCACCGCCGCACAAGTAATGGCTGCACACGAGAGGCGCACGCATGGTGGTAGCCCAGAGAACGTCTATCCTCGTGTGTATGCGCTGCGCGAGGACTCGACAAGATGCATGCATTTCGATAGAAGTTTCCACCGCACCGTGGAGACCTTTATTGACCAAAACAATCGTGTGAGACGTTGCCGTAAGTTTCGGTGACACGAAGCGCCTGTTCCATTCGTTGATTTCTCGAGCTTGGCAGTGCAGGCCAGTAAACGCTTTCGGGAAAAAGAGCATCCTCACGTCCGATTGTTGGGGTGTAAGGAAAGTATACGACGAGAAGGTGCACCCATAATCTAATTCGCATTTCCAGCAGTGCGGTCAATCCTACGTGCCAGAATTACGACCTCCGCGAAATTACACGTGTCGTAGCTGTGCGTGTCCTTGCAGCACGCTGCAAGTGTCCGAAAGTGTGTCCTGTTGGCGGGCTTTCGAAGCAAGGTAGCTCATCCACACACCCCGGTGATTACCAGCCTCTTGCGTAATCGCCTTGAAGCAGAGGGGGTTGCAATTTTGCCAGCGGTTCCATATCATCAATGACTGCTTGTTTTGCTCACTACGAGATGAGGCGAAAAGAGACGGTAGTTGCTCTCTCGCACTTGAATGCGCAACCAGCAGCAACCGGAGCACGCCGGCCTCGCGCTCCCATGTTTCTTTTCGTATACATCGACAGTGTACGTCTGCCCCGCCGCGGTGGTCTAGTGGCTAAGGTACTCGGCTACTGACGCGCAGGTCGCGGGATCGAATCCCGGCTGCGGCAGCTGCATTTCCGATGGAGGCGGAAATGTCGTAGGCCCGTGTGCTCAGATTTGGGTGCACGTTAAAGAACCCCAGGTGGTCGAAATTTCCGGAGCCCTCCCCTACGGCGTCTCTCATAATCAAATGGTGGTTTTGGGACGTTAAACCCCACATATCAATCAATCAATCAATCAATCAATCAATCAATCAATCAATCAATCAATCAATCAATCAATCAATCAGTGTACGTCTTAGACTTTTACCAGGACGACTGCGTTTAGTAAAAGGTAGAAAAAGGTCACTTCACTCGCTACAAGATCCCCGTTTACGAAAAAAGCACGCCTTTCAAACACAGCGATGTGACAACTGTGACATTACTTAGTTCGCGCTCATACTGAGTATACTTGATTGTATACGTTTTGCGCGTACTTTAAGTTTGAGTAGCCGCGTTGAATATTGAGCTGTGAACGTTGTCAGCTCGTCCTGTGTGTGCTCTTTATTGTGCGTTCTTTCGTCTTGAGCAGTGCACTGCACGTTTCAATTTGGTTGCCGTTTTTCGCTTCATATCTCAAATTGTTGCTATGCGGCATTATTTTCTTCACCTTTGCGGTAAAACGTGGACTCTTTTGTATATGTTTCTCCCTATTTTTTCCCACACTTCCTATTCCATTTTCCTTTCTTTCTTTCTCTTCTTGCTTTAGTATCTTTTTCTTTAATCTCATTTTGATGTTTGTGTCTTTCTGTCGTTTTCTGTCAATTTTTACGTCTTTTATTTCACTTGATTAATCTCCATGTTCTCTGTCTTTTTGTTTCAATCTCAATACTTTCTTCGCTTTTTCTCTCTTTCTTTCTCTTTTTATATCTCTTATTTGTCCATCTATTTCTTTCAATCTCTTTCTCTCTCTCTCTCTCTCTTTCATGTGTTCTACTTCACTGGGCAGTTTTCGTAAAACGATCGCACCAGTAGCGGGACTTACCCAATTCCTGTGGCGCATAAACCACCTTCGGGGTTTCGAACGACGCAGTACGAGCTACCAATAGCTAAAAAATCTTCAATGTCAAAAAACGCTTTTCCCGGACTGTCGTGACTGACTGCTTTCACCACGGGGTGGCGCGGCTATCAACTTCTCTCGAGTACAGACGTAGTGTTCAAGTTAAGAAACATTATATAATACAGGAGTTTGTGTCAGCCCATCCGCTCAGCGGACCAGTGAAGGTCTACGGCGAGAAGAAATTAATAACCTCACAAAAAGTCCCGATTCAGTGTCATGCACTGAGTCGCTCTATGGAGCAGGAAACGTTCCACAATCTCACCAGCAAATTCCCCCTCTCCTTTCCCCACAGCCACTCGTAGGCACCTTCAGAGGCCCGAGTCGTCATAAGCAAACACCTTCGCGCGGTGTGGCAAGCGTGCGCGCGCCCAAGCACAGACGCGCCGATAAAGAGGCACCACCTGCAAAATCGAGCGCGTTGCGCTGCAAAACGACCACCATCCCCCATTCGACGCAACGCTCTCGAATAGAGTTTTTGAGGGTCGACCCAATAGACG
The DNA here is from genome assembly GCF_013339725.1 of Rhipicephalus microplus. NCBI lineage: Eukaryota > Metazoa > Arthropoda > Arachnida > Ixodida > Ixodidae > Rhipicephalus > Rhipicephalus microplus. The sequence continues at coordinate 110,756,974 of NC_051172.1, forward strand.
TCAGCTTCTCACACATTCCCCCCGCCCTCCCGTCACGACGCGGTGTGCCGAGTAAGCTGAGAAGAAAAAAAAACACGCAAAAAAATCAAACGGGAGTTGACGCGAGCGGAAGATTCTCGCACACGCAGTACAGCGTTCCTTGGCAAGCTAATGAAAGTCCGGCGCGTGCAATCAGCGAATCGGCCACGGGGGCCCGAGGGGCGACGACGCTTTCATCAGTGCGTCCGCTCGTTTGCGCTCTTTGTCGCCCAGGGCGTCCATTATTCGCGCCAAAGTAGACCACGAGACGGCCGTGTACAAAGGAAGCCGATGAAGACGGTTTTCCGCTTCGCCAACGAAGCGTCCCGCCGACGGCTGTAATTAAAAGACCCACCGCAGCCGCTCATCTCAGCTTCCGGAGTGCGCAAAGCCTCCCCCGCGCATCATGCCGTATGCGAGAGGGGCGCGAAGAGAGGTAAGCAAACAAGTAAGGGCGCATCTACGTCTTAACAGGACCCCTATACCTGCGGTGCACCAATAGTGTACGGGGTGATATTCGGCAGAGTTCGCTGAAGAGATATGTTGCATACTGCGCAGAGTCAACACATCGATGCTGCAGCCGCAGGACGGTAGCGGCTGAATGCTATGAACGTGTGCAACCTGTGCTTCGATATTCGACAGTATTAGAACAGCGTACGCAATCTATTGCGAACGTTTGCCGTAATTGCACATGCGTCACACGCTATCGTCTATATATATATATATATATATATATATATATATATATATATATATATATATATATATATATATATATATATTATAAAGCAGGGTTGCCAAAACGATATATATATATATATATATATATATATATATATATATATATATATATATATATATATATATATATATATGGAATTAGGACCTACGTGACCGCGTAAGCATTACGTGGGTGAATGAATTCGTGAGTATATAAAAGAAGAGCACAACACATCCATGCACTGTCACTCTAGCATGGTATTGCCAATTTGGGGTTATTTTGCGCAAGGCAATGCAATCATGATTTCAATTTATTTTTTGTCTTTCCAGCGGACATGATAACTTTAGAAAGTTACAAGCACTGTCCAACAAAGTACAAATTGTCACCTAATTCGGCCGACATCACTTCGTGAATACGGCTGCAAGTTCTTCCACAAACCACACAACCTGGTGCACGCGGCATAAAAATGCGCCCACATACCATCCCACTTTCTCTATCTGGCACTTGACGAATGGGAGGTCCAGCTCACCAGCCTCTACCTGGATGACCATCGACAGGTGGTGAGAAAGGCCAACCAGGTCTTCGGACTAAGAGGACCACCGGCCAGAAGGACGACCAAACTACTTCCTCTTCTCTGACCGTTACGGTAATCTCCCTCTGTATTCAGCGCTTCACATTTATACAAAAGAATGAAAGGAGACAACTGCGTGGAGATTCGAAAATGTAATCTAAAGCGCACTCTGCCACATTTACAACTTATTTAGCCAAAAAAAAAAAAAAACACTCTTCTTACTTTACAATGACAACGAAGTTGTAGCGGCCATGCCAACACTATAGCATATAAATTCTAGACTTCAGTGCCCCGATATGCACATTGATGATTGTACGAGCTTATAAGTGGTTGAAATCCACTAAGGACATTTTAATGGAAAGTGATGACTCACATGAGATATTTTTTCACAAGGCCTTCGTTTGAAAGAAAACGAGGAGGGGGGGTGGGGGCAGAAGAAACCTCCCTATCCGTAACTCACGCATCTGTTCAAATGATATTGAGCTGGTGCATACAGGGGTGGAAGCGGGCTTCAGTCTCTTGGAGCAGCTCAGGGAGCAGGAATAATGTGGTTTTGCAGCAGCTTTGGAGCCGTAAAAGGTGTGTTTTGAAGCAATGAAATTTAGTTTTGGGGGAGATTTCTAGGCTGAAACATTACTGTCAGTCTTCACTTTCTTGTAGGCCGAAAAAAATTCAGCGGTTTTTTTAAACTAAACATACAATGCTGATGACGCAACCAGACTTGACACAAATTGATACACACCACACACACACACACACACATATATATATATATATATATATATATATATATATATATATATATATATATATATATATATATATATATATATATATATATATATATAGAGAGAGAGAGAGAGAGAGAGAGAGAGAGAGTCGTCATGTGCCACGTAAACTCCAAGTTGGTGACACTCTCCGCGCATCGTATGTTTTAGGCGCTGGTAAAATCACGCGAGCGAGGGAGACGAGCGCTGCTCAAGCAACGAGGCGGCCGATCTCCGTCGCTTACGCCTGCGGTGAAATGCTCAGCACACCGCTCGTCTTGATAAGATGCGGAGGAAGGGAGCGGGGGTCGGTCAAGCAGCTGCTGTGAACTTTGATTTCAAGGGCGCGGTCGCTATCTGGGCAGCTTCAGAGCACGGCTTTTACACCCTTCCACGTGGTGCACTTTCAACGGGAAGAGATGGTAACTATCGAAAGGGCAAAAACAAAATAACGAGGGAGAGGTTTTATGATAATTCAAGGGGAAGCGCTCTACTGTTCGAAGCGAGGTCGGGTTGCCTTAGAACGCGTAGTCATAAAGAAAGAGTCAATAAAGAAAAAGAACAATGTACATGCTCTGGCGGAACTAAGGAAACGATGGAACATGTTCTGATTGAATATGGCGATATCCACCCAGGTACGTGTGGATACGAGCTTATACATGAGGCCTTGGGTTTTAGGGACAACCATTTTTTTATTGGCGCCAGTATGCCATATGGCATCACTTAAATAAATAGTTCTGTTTCCTGTATGAAGGCCAGAAGCGGTCGATGCAGTGGACCGCGCGTCCAGCGCGTCAAGTCAGGTGGTCGGCCGGGGTGGTGGTGAAGGCCGCCTAAGTGGTGAGTGCGAGCCTAGTGAAGGCCCGGACAGGTTCCCAATAGGTGATCGAGCGTTGCCTCTGTGGCTGGGGAAACGCAGAATTGGCATGTCGTTGGGGGAGGCTATGCACTGAGTGCCCATGTAGCCCGGATTGCAGCAGTCAAGGCGGCGCCCACACGAATCCTCCTGAGCGCAGACTCCTCTCGGCGAGTTAAGCCACCGGGAAGGTCTGATACACGTGGAGGAACGAGTGCACGCGTGGAGCGCCGGAGAGTTTCTTTGTGCACAAGCAAGCTGTCCTTCGAGGACAAGCGAAGTAGAGGCAGTGGGTGTTGAACAGCCGCTGGATGGCAAGCGGCATCTGCTTCCAATTGAGCCGGTGCAGACCGGCGGGTCCACAGTACGCGGACAGGACAGGCGCATGAGTGAATCAGTCGGTGTATATAAGATGCTATATCCAGGAAGCTGGTCACTTTTCGCAACTCTCGAACTGCCTGCTTGGAGCTCGTATATACAACTGGTTGGGTATTGGTGGAAGAAAAGTAGAGATAAAGGACGGAAATACTTGGAACAATTAAGTAATTCTGCCTGAAGAGGCAGAGAGATGAACCATGAGTGCACATCTTCTTTGTTACATTAAGATCAATTTATTTGAAGTAGGTAAGGCATAAAGCCACCATAAAAAGAAAGTTTTTCTTTTATATTGCAAGCCTGGTGGAAAAAATGTCACCGCCCCGTTATAGAGGGGTCATTCATAGCATCCATTCACTCATTGTGCGAAAAGAGCATCTCTCAATGGAGCGACCGCACTTTTAGGAACGAAGCTCCTTAAGCCGTGGGTCTGTACATTCATGTCTCTCTTGGTACGTGACCGCCTAGTTCTATGACTCACTCAGCAGGTGCAGACGGACGGACAGACACAGACGGGCGGACGAACGGACAGGGACAGACAGACACGCTGGCAGTCCGACAGACGGACGGAGGGGGAATTCACGGTTAACCGATAAAACCCTCCGAAGCTTGGCTCCCCTCATCGTCATTCCCTCCGTGGGTATGCTTACGTGGGTATGCTCTCTTACAGCAGCGTTTTGTAAAGTTACGCGATTTCGCATCAAGAAAAGTAAGCTGTCAGCTTCGTATTTTAACGGGGCCGTCACGTTGACGAAGGCAGTAGTCGCCGTTTTTATGACTGTCATGACTTTTTATTTGGGCGAACCTGAGTCCGGAAAACGAAACGTCACTCTACAAGCAATACACGTTGTATACAGTGATAGCAGGGAACATAGAGCGTCGGCCGTCAATAATCTGCCAAGCATTGAAGCGCTTCGGCACGCCATCGAAGATTCAGGCGTTATCGCTAGCGGCCGCGTAAGTTCCAGAACAAACTGATGTGCGCGTTGTACGCGTACTTTCAACAGAAGATTATCTAGATGGTTCTCAGTCATTCGGGCGCGGTTCGCGCAAGGTAGCGTGACACATAGAATGGGGCAGTAACAAAAATATAAAGAAAGGGGCACCTGCGGCAGTACAAGTGCATCATCGCAATTTGTTGCTATTGCATTGATCGCTTGGCCGGGGAAACAGATTTGTGTATCCAACGTGTTTTGCTCCGGCAATCATAAGACTCGGTTGAATTTCACGTCACACGCGTAAATTGCCCTTTAGGCGCAGGAGGTCAGATTGAGGCAGAATGGCGCAATTGGTGCAGCACTCACACCCCTGCGTATATGAACGCTACGGCATTGATGTGTGGGCAGGGAGAATTAATATAAACATGAGGCGACATAAGGGTGATAGGAATGCTGAATGAAGTCGACTACTACTACTACTACTACTACTACTACTACTACTACTATACTGACTACCGTAGTACAGGTAGTTGTAATAGTACGGCACAGCGTCGTTGTGGAAAGGGGAATGCAATAAGAATTTATAGAGAAGCCAAGTTCTCTGGAAACGCGCGCCAACAACACCGAGGTGTCGTTCACATCGACGCCTCTAAAAAACAAAGCAGGTGACCATTTGACCTGGCTGCTTGCCTCGCCCTATACTCGCAAGTTGTCGCTGGTCGTGAAGGTTAAGGAATGGTGAGCTGTATCACTTCTCAGCGCGAAAATGAACGATATAGGTCCACGACTGAGCACTCTCACTTCGTTTATCGCACACCAAAAGTTAGGCGACGAAAACAACGCGCACAAAATGAATGCAACACGATATACAAAATAACGCGGCCAATAGCCGCCGACGGCCTGTCTGACAAGTTTCTCCAGGGCGCTAAGATACAGCGCCGGCGGAAAGCCCCTCAGAGTCCCATACACGTACTGCAAGATATACGCTCTGAACCGCACACCCTTGTTTGGGAGTGTAGCAAGTCGGCCTATATATAGCATATACATCGGGAGGCATCCGGGGAATTGTTGTTTTCAAGGGTTGCTTAAAGTAACCGAACCCTATTCGCATATCAGCCGACCGCGCTTATACGGCACTGCACTGCCAGAATTTCTTAGCTGCTTAGTCAGTACTCTGCGGAAAACCCTTATTTACAATGCATGCACTTGTGAATGCTGGAAATATAGTCTGCCCTTTTTAGACATCGAGGGAAAATTTCATGATCAACACTTTTCTACTCACACATTAGTGTCTACTAGCATGCGGCCTGATTATTACTTAGCGCTTTCATCATGAGTTTTTCTAACCCCTTTGTAGACAAATACGATGCAAGTATATATATATATATATATATATATATATATATATATATATATATATATATATATATATATATATATATATATATATATATATAGCTGTCGTGGTCACTCAGTGGTAGAGCATCGAACGCGTCATTCGAAGGTCGCAGGGTCGGATCCTGCCCACGGCAAGTTATCTTTTCACCCACTTTTCTTCATTTTTACATTAAAATTTGGTCTAATAACTTCCCCTATACTTTCCTTGGCATTACTGTCTGTTAGATCTCATTAATATTGTGTAAAGCACAGAAAAAAACGAGCCCTTAAGTATACACTTCTTTCCTTATATATATATATATATTGTAATGATAATAAATAGTGGGGCTCAGGCAAGGGCGCAGGCAGAGGGTTACGGAAGCGGAGGAAGAGGAAGCAGAAAAAGAACAGCCGGCCTGCAGCAAAGGCGTTGTCTCTTATTTCTCGTCGTTACAATGGCGCAGTCGACGAAGAAAACGGCTTACGTCTCGGTTTCGTCATCCAGAACGCCCGCCGACGTGCAGCCGCGGTAAGCGTCGCTTGAGGACGGCGTCAAGCCCTCCTCGGCAGCTGTTTACTGACACCACCGTTCGGGGACGGCGTCAAGGCCTCCTCGGCGGCTCCAGCACCCGTTACCGGTACCAGTTCACGATAAGGAACGCCGTCACGCTTCTTCGCTGATGGAACCCGCAAGGCGTCCGTCGCGGCCAGCATCGATCCCAGCACCGACGGATGGCGTCCAGGCCTCCGTTGTGGTTCCGGGAAACTTGTCCTGGGACGCGACACGTCGCGGCAACCATGCGCACGGGCCTCTCTCACCTAGGGATGGCGTACATGCCTCCTCCATACCTGGCAACCTGTCGGCGCTTCAAGCACCCACCGTGTACGGCGTCGAGGCCTACCCGGCGGCGCAAGACCGCTTCATCTACGCCACAGTACCAGGTCACAACTCATCACATGGGTTCCGCTTGCCTGGGAACGTCGTTGACGCTTCCAGCGCCCTGGAACCCATGTCCACGATTCCTACCACAGCTGGATTTCCAAGGGACGCCGTCCACGCGTCCTTGGTCAGCAATTGTACCACCTCGAGTACCGCAGTCACTGTATCCTCCGCAGAGGCGGGCCTTGGCTCTTCGTGCGGATCACACGACAGCGCAGCGGAGCTGCAGCATACCATCGCGCAACTCCGCGTCACGACCGACGCCCTCATAGCGTCGAGCTCCCAGCTATGTCCTGCCATCTTGCCAACATTGTGCGCACTCAATGCCATGTTGGCTGCGGCCGCCTCACAAAACTTCGAGGTAAGCTCGCCCGAGAACCGTCGCAATCTCGGGCGTTCTCTCACGGAGGTATCAGAGCAAGTGAACTGCTTGGCGTGGGCACATTTCGGAGTTTTGCCCGCAGTCCCGCCATCGCCGATTTCCTTCGAGCTACCGGAGTTTCGCGGCTTCCAGGACGATGCCAAGGAATGGGTGGCAACCGTCAACGCTGTCGGAGATCACGCAGCGTGGACGGACCAAAAGAAGTGGGGCATGGCCATAGACCGCCTTCGGAATGCTGCCGCGGCTTGGCATCGATACGAAGGCGTGCGGCAGACATCCTGGGTGGACTGGAGTGACAAGCTCATAGCTGCTTTTGGACGGAGTCACCATCACCTCTCCACGACCACCCAGTCTTACGCGACCGCTACCGAGAATAGATCCCAGAAGGAGACCACCCTCGCGGCTTCAGCTGTATTTTGCAGCTTCCCGACAGCCAATTTAACCACCTACCCTGGGACGAACAACCCTACAGTGTTGACCCTCACTTCGAAGCGACATCTCCTGATATCACGTCAGTCTGTGGCCGAGTGTGCGGACGTCTGCCACACGCTAAGCGCCACCTCCTTCAAAGTCACTGTCAGCAAAGACCTACCAGAGAAGGTAATACTTCCGGTTAGTGACAGGTCATCTGACAATGAAGGCTCTACTGCACGTGAAACTATAGGAATAAGCAGCTTGAGCATGAGTCCGACAAAGGCAGTGCTGCAAGAGCACGCGTTGCCTCTCAAGCTGCAACCTGAACTCGGCTCTCAGATGACTACAAAGACACCCCGACGCCCCTTGCCACACCGCAAGCAACGCAGGCGTCGACGCTCAGTGCAGCAGGTGACGGTGCAGCGTGGACTATTTCCAGCATTTGTAACACGACTGCGACGGGATGCTCAAACCGACGAGATTAAACCAACGCGGCCACTTTGCAGGAGTCTGTATCTCCTGCTAGCGGCATCTTGTCCAAGTCAACAGCGTTGGCCCCATCGTGGACGACGCCTGCACCGACCATCACGTCACAGCCAGTGTCGTCCTCCGGAATCTCCTTCAACAAACTTCCATGTGAAATATCAGCTTGGCCGAGCCCGGCCACCCCGGAATAGTCAATGCCGCCCACCGGAGACATTGTCGGTAGCCCACGAGGCTCGCAGTCGGGGCCGAGTGTAATGATAATAAATAGTGGGGCTCAGGCAAGGGCGCAGGCAGAGGGTTACGGAAGCGGAGGAAGAGGAAGCAGAAAAAGAACAGCCGGCCTGCAGCAAAGGCGTTGTCTCTTATTTCTCGTCGTTACAATATATATATATAAGGAAAGGTGCCAAGACACGGCTCGCCCGCGGCCCACCGCAGAATTCTGGAAAAGAGTGAGAGGCGACTGAGCCCTTGGGCGTCCGTTGCCGATAGCCCCGGGTGCTCCGCCAAGGTGCTAGTTTTGAATGGACTCCTGATTGTGAAACTTCTTTCAACCAACTGAAGTTCTTGCTCACGTCGCAGCCTATCCTGCGGCACTTCGATCCTTCTGCGGCGACTGAAGTTCACACCGACGCAAGCGGCATTGGCATAGGTGCAGTCCTGATACAGCGATGTAATCAAGTGGAACACGTAATCGCATATGCCAGTCGTACTTTAAGTAAGCCGGAACGCAATTACACTGTGACCGAACAAGAATGCCTTGCACTCGTCTTCGCTGTGCAGCGATTCCGCTCATACCTATACGGTCGTCCTTTCCAAGTAGTTACGGATCATCATTCTTTGTGCTGGCTTATCAACCTTCGGGATCCGTCAGGCCGTCTAGCACGCTGGGCCCTCCGGCTGCAAGAGTACAACTTCACGGTATCGTACAAGAGCGGCAGGAAACACGCGGACGCAGACTGCCTTTCAAGGATGCCAGTTGATGCTACAGTTTGCGACGCTGACGATTTCGATCATCTGATTGCGTCCGTAGCACCAGCGTTCCCGGATAAGGCCACCTTTGAAACTGAGCAGCGGAAGGACGTGAGTTTGAATCCGTTATTCGTGATCGCACAAGCATCCACTCCGGAAAGCCGCTTTTGCGTCCGTGATGGTCTACTGTACAAGAAATCCATCTCCGGCACCGGTTCCCGCTTCCTGCTGGTGGTTCCAGAGGCACTACGGTCATCTGTTTTGTACGCCATGCATGATGACGCCACTTCAGGTCACCTCGGAACGACGCGCACTCTTCATCGTACCCAGGAACGCTTCTACTGGCCACGTATGCGCCAGTCAGTTGAGTTGTACGTGGCCAGTTGTGCGCAATGCCAGGCGCACAAATCTCTCTCAGCAGCTCCGGCCGGACATCTACAACCTGTGACGCCTCCCAGTTCTCCGTTCGAACAAATTGGCATTGACCTGGTGGGCCCTTTTCCGCGTTCATCGAAAGGCAACAGATGGATTGTGGTATGTGCTGACCATCTTACTCGGTACTGCGAGACTGCTGCCCTGCCATCCGCGACTGCTGGTCAAGTGTCGTCCTTCCTTCTCCATTCTATCATACTGCGTCATGGGCCCCCTCGCGTCATCATAAGTGACCGTGGACGTCAATTCACGGCAGACGTTGTCGAACAACTTCTCCGTATGTGTGGCTCAGAGCTCAGACACTCGACGCCTTATCACCCGCAGACGAATGGTCTCGTCGAGCGAACAATTCGAACACTGGTGAATATGCTTTCTATGTACGTTGCTTCGAACCACAAGAACTGGGACGATGTCTTGCCGTTCGTCACATACGCGTTTAATACTTCCCAACATGAGACCACCGGCTACAGCCCGTTCTTCCTCCTCTATGTTCGACCCCCCCGTTATACTCTGGATACAATATTTTCCTTCTCTGATCGGGACCAATCAGAAATCTCCCTAGCAGAAACTCTTTGTCTCGCCGAAGAAGCTCGTCGTCTTGCTCGTTTACGTACAATAGCCTCGCAAGACAGATCGAAAGTTCGTTATGACAGCAAGCACCGGCAGGCCACATATATTCCGGGAGATCTCGTGTTGGTGTGGAAGCCTTTACGCAAACGTGGCTTGTGCCAAAAACTGCTCGCGCACTACATCGGACCTTTTGTTATCCTTGACCGCCTGAGCGCAGTCGACTACCGCATCGCACGTCTTACAGCTAGCGGGAGACGTTCCAGAAAGACAGAGGTCACGCATGTCGCTCGCCTGAAGCCTTTCAGTCAACGCGACACTGCATGAAACGCGCGGCGCGCTTTGTCTGCGAGGGGGGAAATGTTACGCCACGTATGTGCCGGACGAAGAAGGAAAAAGAAGCAAGGGGTGTGGAAGAAGAAGATCATCATCATCTGCCTGCGCCGATACGGCTCGTCCCTCGAACCGTGTATCAATAAACCCCCAGACGCCTACTGAGGTCGTAACAATATATATATATATAGATATATATATATATATATATATATATATATATATATATATATATATATATATATAAACTTGATCCTGATGAAGGCCAGACTCTAGGCCGAAACGTCAAAATAAACCACGTTGTGACCGCTCACGGAGGAACTAGATATATATATATATATATATATATATATATATATATATATATATATATATATATATATATATATATATATATATATATATATATATATATATATATATATATATATATATATATATATATATATATATATATATATACCCCGGTCACAATGTCTGCGGTCCACCACTTCGACCAAGCTTGCCCAGAGACGGCGCGGACATTGTTGTCTCCCGAGTGGCACATTCGCCGCGTCTCGGGCAAAGCACGAAGGTGCGCACCTCGCTATGCCATACAGCGCGCGCCGGTCTCAAGGAGCAGCGCGGCGGGCGGTAGTAAAAAAGAACCACCCTGGGCTCGGCGATCCTTATGAACAGATTATGCTAATACGTGGACAAGTCCCGAAGAACGCGACACTCGGCGCGAGATGAGACGGAGCGATAAGGGAGCGCTTTCTCAGGATCGGAGCCAGCGTTCGAGGCGCACAAAGGAGACACGCTCCCAATTAAAGCCCTCCAAGGCGTCCCCGGATGAGACGCGACACGCGGGCCATTTCTCGCAATTAGCCGTGTCGTTCGAAGGGGGCTGCAGCGCCTCCGGCGTCCATTAGCCGGGAACGCACCCGGGGCTATCGGCAACGGACGCCCAAGGGCTCAGTCGCCTCTCACTCTTTTCCAGAATTCTGCGGTGGGCCGCGGGCGATCGTTGCACGAAATAAGGAGTGCGAGACGTCGCAAGAAGAAGACAGCCGAGTGTATATACGGCGTTTGGTTATAGCGAGCCGTGTCTTTACCCGCGGGGCTCCCGCAGTTGGGGGAGGCGAAGGGGAGATCATTCTGACGACTGCCCCCGGGCAACGCAGGCGACGCCACGGCGCGAGTGCCACCCCCCTGGCGCCGTGTGTCATGTTGGGCTAGTTTATACCGGGGAGGGCGAGCACGCACGTCCGCCGCGGGACAGCTGCCTGCGGGACACAATTTGGAGCGCTGGAAAGTTTTTTTTCCTGTAGTACTCTGCGGCGAAACACGCGCGCGTGCCCGGAGAACACGCCAAGTCGATACAGCTAAACCACCGCCGCGGGCGCTTCGGGTCGTGCAGGCGCCGCAGAAGCCGCGGGGTCTCGGAGAGCGTCTCGGCCGACGCCGCCTGCGGCGGTCGCTTCGTCTGGGAAACGAGATTCCAAGAACAAAAGACGCGTAGCTGAGGAGCAGCCTCTAGACAGGCGCCGAAAATATCTATTTCGCGGCACTGAACGATCTTCGCGCAGCCGTGCTAGTCACCGCAGTCTCTGTTCGGTTTTCCCACGTGGTTTCCGCGATGGAGTGTACCCGCGTCCCGCACCTTTCAGCTGAAGAGCTGCATAATATTACGCTAACACGTGGATCAGAAGAAATGAATTGTGCCTATTCCAATCATAGACGCTCCTTCCCGAGGGCCCACGAAACAACAACGAAAAAAGAAGCAGAAACAAGTTTAATCCCCTTAAAGGCATCCAACTTACAGGCACCGCCATCTGGAGTTCTACCGGTACTATACGGCAAGGTGGTGAGAATTGCAGGCCAACCATGAAACCTAATAAACAAAATGAGATGACTTAGCCTAAATTCAAACAACTTACAACGTCCTGAACAGACAGGTCTAATTTGTCAGAAGATGCGTCGGAACAATTAATTGTTCTGACTTCTTTGTGTTGTTGGTATGATGTTCAACAGCAGGATCATCCATTGTATACGACAAATCAGATGGTCTTGACACAAATGCATTTTGTGGACAAAAAATTTTCATCGGTCGTCCTTTCTGAAAACGCAACAATGCCGTGTTTCTGCCGGTCTAGCCGGATTCGTCTCAGGTCGCAAGGAGGCACTGGCGAGTGCCTGCGCCGTAAATAAAGCGCCGACCACGAGCGGCACTCTAAAGACGGCACGGTCCGGCCACAGCAGATGACAATCTAGACCCGCGACCGTAAAGATGCCGTCGAGAGCCCGAGGCGGAGGCCCTGCGGGGAGCCCTGGGGCGCCCACATCCGGGACCGCAGGAGCGCTGAAATACGCGCTGCCTGCGGCGCTGTTGGTGGTCGTACGGGCTCGGCCGGCACGCGCTTGACGAGGCTGCACAGGGCGTGCTCATCGCACGGGCGTGCCCTCACCGCGGCCGTCCATCGACAGGGCCAAGAGAAAAAAAAGCCGCGAGTTTCGGCCGAAAAAGTAGCGCAGGCCACCCGACTTGGCCAGGTGAAGTTCTCCAACAAGCATCCTGCTCCTCAGCCCAGGTGACCCTTGAAGGACCGTTTTCCAGGAATGCATCAGGTGATCTTTTCAGTACGTGACGGCGCACCCGAGAGGGAATCTGTCGCTGCCCGTGGAAGAGCGGGCAGCAAGCATGCTCTGTCGCGCGTGACAGCTACTCCCATACACCGGCCGCACCGGATTACGTCGTGGCACCGAGGGAAGCGAGCGTGTATTATATACTGTCTTCAGACGCGGTGGCACCAGCTAGACGTGGCGGGAGTCATGCAGACAGGCCTGCCTGCGGCAATGCGCTGCCACTTCCTGGGAGGCTGTGTGCCCCGAAAAGCTTTTTCCCGCTCGTCTGCCCTGCCCACGCCAGACTACTCTCCAGATGAACACAGGAAAGAATATTTCTGCGGCAGTATAGCATACGCTTTGCGATGGAGGCATAGGTAGCACGCGCGAGTCTGTTCAGTGAAACCTTTTGGTGCCGTATATCCGGGCCCGCGGAAAACGAAACAACACAAGTGGCGATGGACAAAGTGATGCGCGAATGCCACAAATTCACGGAGGCCACTTGTATAATGTTTCCCGCAACCGAACTGAAGTCTGGCGTGAAAGCGATTATATAGAGCGTAACTATATATAAACAACCTGACGACGGGGAGCTCCCGTGATACTTGAGCGCCTTAATAACGCAGCCAGCAGTATAGACTTCGACATACAGCCAGGAAAGAATATGAACTATTACAGCACTTATATTATGAGCACCGTGGATTCTGTGCATGCCGTGTTCGCAACAATTGCAGTTGCCAAGTGGGTACCCATAAACGTGCTTTTGTACAGGGAAGAAAAGAGCCTCAGTATAGGACGGAACTCTTCGAAGAGCAAGGGAGTGTCCCCATAGTCTTGTGAGATACACGCGCCTGAATACCGAGACACAAGTGGGCTACGAATTAATAAGGTCTGGGCGTTCTCTAAGGTTGACAGGGTGCTAGAAATTGCGTATTTTTAGAACTGGGTCACGCGACCAGCACAGCTCGCGCCTTCCCCTCTGTTATCACACCTGTCAGCCACACGAAAAATCTCAAGAACCCTCCTACCCGTACCAACGAGTTTTTTACAGCGCAAGCGCGAACAAACAAACAAACAAAAAAGCATAATAAAGTCCGGCCAGAGGCTCGTCCATAACGCGGTGGTCGTCCCAGGGGGCGCCGCCGATCAAAGGGCGCGCAAAATAAGCGCCGCCCGTAGTTTATGCGGACTGACGCGTCAACGTAAGTAATGTCGCGATTGCAGCCTCCTTTCTCGCATAACCGTAAAGCAAGAGGACGCGCGCTGAGACGAGGTGCCAGCGGGGTGCGCGCTTTATGGATGCAGCGGTGGGAGCAGTCTTCCGCCGCGCGTTTTTCAACGCGCGCTGCCAGGCGGACTCGGGCGTGGCGGATGGGTGCGCGCGGCGGCGCCGAGTGGTTCGCCGCTGACCCGCCGCCATACATCAACCGGATCACCGCCGCACAAATGCCGGCGGCAACGAGAAAAAAAAAAAGGACGCCACGCTGGGGAGAGCGTCGCCACGTCCAGCCAGCTCGGCAAGACGCATGCAGTCGACTTGTTCACCGCGAGCACACACGGTCCGCAAAACGGAAAGGCAGCCGCTGAAGCGACACGCTCACTGGCATCTGTAAAACCCAGCCATTAGCCGGTGTTGATCGACGCTTTCGGACGCAGAGCGACCCATCCGTGCTTACGAGCGCTTGCTCCGTAGTTGACCTCGGCCTACTGTGACGTCCCTTGCTCCTCGGGCCTCGAGTCCGGTTCGATTATACGAGATGCGAAACTGGCTCATTGCCTTTGTAGCAGTTGCTGCACGTGGACGCATGGGTGTGGGCTGCTCAAGGCTCGAACACCGAGTGGGGACAGCGCGAAGCTTTAGTGCGTACTTCCAGAAGAAAAAAAAAAAGAAGCAAGTTGGGAATACAAACTGTGGTTGTCTAGATGCAGGGATAAATGGGAAATCGCAGCGTTAAGGGCGACATCATCAAGTTTCGTAATAAGCATGCTTCGATATGCAGTGCATGGCAAAAGGACACGGATCGAGCCTCCCAATCTTGCGAGCGCGTATGTTTCGCGCTAGCGATAACGCCCAATATTTGACATTTCGCATTAATAGCGGAGGAGGAGGAAGTAAAGGCAGCAAGGTCAACCATACGAGCTTCCGGTTTGCCATCCTGCACTGGAATAAGAATATTGAGGGATAAAAAGACAGAGAGATGGAAGAAAGAAGGGAGCATACAAAAAGACACACGCGAGTTTACACAGCGCTGTGTTCGACTGTAGTGGACGCAAGATGTCAGATATAACGCGCTCCACGGAAGATCGTCGAGTCATGGAGCCTGCTGAGAGCTTGAAAGTACTGGACATACAACATCCAGTATACTTGTACGAGCGCGGCGTAATGCAACTTCAGCCTGCCGACGAACAGGCAGTGATTGAAGTCCGCCGCCGTACATCAGTGGTTATGGTGCTCAGCTGCTGACCCGAAGGTCGCCGGTATGATCCCGGCCACGCAAATTATGGACTGCGCGATGTCCGGGCTTGTTAAAGAACTGGTCAGAATTTCCGAAGCCCTCCATTACGGCGTACCTCATAACCATATATGGCGCTTTTATGATATAAAACGCGAAATAATAATAATAATAATAATAATAATAATAATAATAATAATAATAATAATAATAATAATAATAATAATAATAATATTTAATAATAATAATAATAATAATAACCAACACTGAATGAAGCGATGAAGGCAATGAGTTTCTCTTCTTCTGACAATGGTACGTATAGTCAATAAGGTGGGGCACGGAGAAAGCTACTGGTAGAAGATAATTTGTTTTGCACTGTTTGATTAAACGTTAAGGAGTCATTGATTGCCAACTACAGTTGTTTGGTTCAAAGCGGGCAAAGATGTTACGTTCCCACACGCAGTTGGTCGACACTAAGAGCAAGCGAGATATTTTGCCACCGTAATCGGCGTCCAGCTTTTTCAGTCCCGTCGACACACTGACAGTGCTGACAAATCCCTATAGCACGTCTTGAACATTTCCAACCACCTCGGCGAATTCTTGTGTCACAACACGTTTCTCACGTTTCTGTATGTTCACTGGTTTTCCTGAGTTTTTCTTTCGGTATTCCATCCATCCATCCATGCATCCATCCGTCCATCCATCCGTCCGTCCGTCCGTCCGTCCGTCCGTCCGTCCGTCCGTCCGTCCGTCCATCCATCCATCCATCCATCCATCCATCCATCCATCCATCCATCCATCCATCCATCCATCCATCCATCCATCTATCCGCGGTGGTCTAATGGCTAAGGGTACACTCGACTGCTGACCTGCAGGTCGCGGGAACGAATCCCGGCTGCGGCGGCTGCATTTCCGATGGAGGCGGAAATGTTGTAAACCCGTGTACTCACATTTGGGTGCACGTTAAAGAACCCCAGGCGGTCTTAATTTCCGGAGCCCTCCACTACGGTGTTTCTAATAATCATATAGTAGTTTTGGTACGTTAAATCCGACATATCAATCAATCAATCAATCAATCAATCAATCAAGCGACAATGTCTGGCGCAGATAAGCAGGAGACGGGTAAGTGATGACATCCCACTTTTTAGTGATCCGTAAGTTGTGACGTCACAAAATGATGCCATTGTTTCCGTAGTGTGACATAATATTGGTGACGTTCTTGCTGCCGACGACGTATTTTTCGACTCGTGATGTGCCTTGATAATTTTCCTGGATATTTGGACCAAATTTTGAACGTTTCCGGCAAGAAGCGTCTCATTTTGTGCCCGCTTCCTGAGATCTACAGTTGTTACATCGCGCTGCACTCATGACCTGATATATATCAGCTTCAATGAGCCGTTAAAAATGCGCCGAATCGCCAAAGAAACCCGACACCACGCTTCCGAGCAAATGCTCAGTCATCGAGGGAGGGCGCATACAAACATAACGCTCGCTCGCAGAAGATCCGCATCCAAGCAGAGGCGTAGTGCGACGACGTCAGCTCCCTGAGAACCGAACAGGTGGCGACCCCGTGCCACTCAAGCCGTCGCCAGCAGGCGCGCCTGTCATCTCAACGAGAGACGGTCGCCGTGACCCGCTGCCAAGGTCGCCGCGCCTCAACGACACGCGCCTCTCGCGCAAAGACGAAATAGCGATGACGCGGCCAGCCTCTGCTGCCGCGAAGCCTCATTTGCCGTGGCATCACTCGTCGGTCGGAAACGGCCACCGCTGTGTGATGTCGGTTGTACGTGAGACAATGACAGCTTGGAAGAACAAGCAAACGGGTGGCTCAAGCAAGTGTATGGTTAATATCAGATAGGCTTGAACTAAACAACAACAAAAAACAACGAAAAAATATGTTATTTTGCGGCCAAAAATATCAATCTATACCCCATGGCATTGAAGTACAATTTCGAGAGGATTTGATTGAAATGATCACGTGCCAAAAGTTTCTTGGTGTTATTTTTCATGAAACACTCGACTGAGCATATCACGCAAAGTTCGCACTAGTCTTTTCCGCTCAATTGGGCTAATCGGAAAAATTCAGATGTTCTTTACCTATTTGGGTGACGAAAAAACTGTATTATTCTTTAGTATGTTCACGTATTCATTATTGTTTATTAATATGGAGTAATGCTACTAAGACAAACAAAGCATGCATTCATAAACTACAGAAAAAGTAGTACCAATAATTGAAGGGGTTCATTCTAGAACGCATTCTGTCCCACTCTTTCACAAACACAACATATTAACGTTCGAGAACGCCCTAAGCAAAAAAAAAAAAAACGATATCAATGATCATATATGATAAATTAAAATCTAACGCTGTCGCATTTCACGACACATATTCTCGAAGACAGAATACATACAACTTTAGACGCATGACATACTGCAGCAAAAGAATACGAACAAACTACGGTACACAAAGGCTACAGCATATGATTCCAGAACTGTTGAATGCACATTCCGCAATTACCACCATATATTAAAATAGAGCCTCTCAGTAATTGCATTTATGAAGAAAATACACGCATATCTAATAATGCTTTCAAAATTTCCTCTCCCTATGAAACCACACAGGGTTTCTTTTTTTGTTAAAATTGACGTGTATAAATATCTGTTGCATTTTGCTTTAGTGAGTTGTAATTGCATGTTGCTATTTAAGAAGTCTGGGTAATTCTACACATTCCTTGTCTTATTGTCTGAAAAAAAAATATTGAAATATACCATTACTGCAAATTAGGTCTCACCAACAGGTCTCAAAGCATCAGTGTTTTGCTCACAATGTTTTATGAGCTCTTATGAAAAGTGTGAAACTGTCGCTACTTGTCTGTTTAATAGTGTTTTAACGCATGTACATTCCAGCTCCTCGTGTGCCTTATTGACTGGGACGGGTGACGGTACCTGGTCAGGCATTAATTAGCTTTTTTGCCTGCTCTGTCCCTTAAATGTCAGTGTGTACTCTGTAACTCATTTATGATTATCTTCAATAAGACGAAGGAAATCATTAATTGCTTATCAAGCTGTAGCTACCTCCTCACACACAGACGACAGAAAAGACCTTTTTCATGGGCATACGTAAATGGCAGCCGCGGTGGTACATATTGGCTGCAGTGCTTTCGGTGCTTCGCTGCCCCATGAGACGCGAGGTCGATTCCGGCAGCGGCCGCTGCTTATCAATGGTGGCGAACTAAAATAGGCGTGTAATTTGCTATGCACTTTAAATAATTCGAGGCAACCAAAAATTCCAGAGCCGTTCACTACGGCGTTTCTCCTAATCATATAGTTGCTCTGGCACGTAAGACTCGAGACATAATTAGTGGGTGCCTAAATATATGTCTGCTATACAAGCTATAGCTCAGCACGCGAAAGACGAAACCTGAGCTAACACTTTTTCTTGTAGCAAATTACGCGCCGTGCGATATCTTTTATCAGTCGACAACGTGGTGTAATACGTCACGGCCGAAACAGAGAGGGCAGTTTCTCTGAATAAATACAAGCGCTGATAACCGCGCAAAGCCCCGCCCAGAAATGCGCTTTATGCTTTACGGGTGTTGGACTCTAACACCGAGTTTGCATGCTTTTTCATATGGGCGTTTAAAGGCGAAACAATCACTCCCCGCATATAAAGCCGCATGCGTCGCCTGTTTCTGACGGTGTAAGCAAACACTGCTCCGTTTTTGCGCGAGCGCTGCGTCACGATGCAACAGAATGCGGAATTTTCCTGCCGTTCCTGATAGCAGGAAGGTGTGGACTAAAAAGAAATGCGCCTTCCATGCGTAAGATGGAACTGCTCTCCATCCATTTTTTTTTCACTTTAAATTAGTTTTTTTTATGTGCTCAAACATCGCGAAAGAAGGAATGGCCTGTGCATGTGGTAGAAGAACAGAAGTGGAACAGCGACGCTGTCTGAGGTGTCATGAGCGTACGCCATGTTGGTATGAAATGATTCACGTAACCACTCGGGGAAAAAAGGGATGCGTTATGTACAGCATTTTTGGCTCCGCAGTCGGAAATAAGCAGGACCTGTCCATAGCCTCGTCGTAGGCTACGATCAACAGAACTGAACAGGTGCCCGATAAGGCAGGATATAGACAAATCGGTAAATCACGCCAGTGACGTATTGCCAGAAAGAGTAAGGGGGCATGACACCCCCCCCCCCCTTCCAAAAAGTAGTTTCACATACATGTATATACTCGCACACGTACAAATGCATGTACGAACATAAAGTATAGTTCAACTCCCCCACGAAAAATCTTCTAGCTTCACTAATAAATCACGTAAACAACGAATGTAACAACATATAGGCAAAAACTTTCAGTATAGGACAGCAACTTAAGTCGAACTATGCAGTTTAATGAACAAGGCGCGTGTGCCAATGAGCCAAATATTGTTTGCGAGATATATACTCGCTAAATGTTTTATTATAGACATTACTTAGAACTCAGTACATGGTTAGTTATGTGGTTCTTTTCCGCTGCGTCATCCTAAACACGCCGCCACAAAGCTAAGAATGAATAGGCGCTTGCCCAACAACCCAGTGAAGTACCACTCCGGCTTCGTTCCAGTCAAACTAGTGGGATAGAGCACCCGGTTAACCGTTTCCGTCCCCGTTGCCCGCGGGCCTTATGCCATGACTGGAGCTGCCTTCATAAATGAGCGCACGCGGCAATTGTCTTTCCAGTGAAGCGAATTAGGCTACGCTGCTGCGCAGTGTCATCGACCGTAGCTAAGACGAGCCGCGACGACAACGAAACGACGCTTGGCTCCACGGAGCAACATGGCCAGTGAATAAATTGTCCGGTGTCTTCTGCGTGCTGGTGTTCCCAGTGCAAACTGGGTCAGTTTCTTCGCTCGGCGGATGCCGTTGCCCCGGAGTCATGACGATGAATGGACCTCTTAGCGATTCAGCCGCCCGGACAGCGAGTCGGCGTCACGTGCTGAGGAACAACTCACGCACTGGCCGGCGCCAAGGGCACGACCTCGGAGTCGATTCGAATTAGACTGGGTCAGGTGGCTCCCGCGCTGTCGTCTGGGAAGATGGGGCCTTTTAGCCAGACGGATGGCGTTCCCGCGCCACAACGGCGCGAGAGTCGTTAAGCGGAGCTCCAACAATAGGAGGCGACCCCCACGGCCCGGTTAATCTTCTTCCGGACATTCAGGATGACGATCAGCGACTCTGCTGGCGTCATTTACGCTTCGGCCGGTGGCAGCCATGCCATTAAATAATGACCACGAGCTACGGGAAAAGCGTAGATTCAATTTGTACCGCTTTGTTCACCACGGAAAATTATGAGGGATCGCGATAGAAACTGGCAGCGGGCCGACAACAAGTTCGCGGACGACTCAAACCGCTGCGACCGCGAACTTGGGTGGCTGCAGGCCGCCTCCAGCGGCACATCCCAGAGGAGTTCACGCGTCGAGAGCGACCCGAAAAAGAGTGTGTGACGCATTTCCCTCCAACCCGAGGACCCACGGCGCTGTGACGCCAGTGTTCCCCCCAGCGGTCAGCAACTGGTTGCGCGCGCTGTCGCAGCCAGCAGGGGGCTCCTCACGTCGGACAGCTCGCGTGTTCGGCCGGGGCTGGAAATGACTGAAACGGGCCGGGGGCGGCAAGAGATGCTCTCGGAGTGCCAAGCCAGCAGCGCCGGCGAACAAATAGCTCGAGGCGGCACTTGAGCCGTTTCCATGGAGACCCGCCAGGATGGGGCTCCGACGCCCGCGGGTTGAAAACCCCGACTGCGGAGGCGGCCCGGCGGAGAAACCGCGCGGCCGCAGGCAGCACATTTGCCGCGACGGGGTTTGCTTGCCGCGGTTGTGTTTGCCGCGCCTCGGGGTGTCTTGACGGCAGCCGTCCTCCGGCCGCGCATTTCAATAAGGCAACCGACGCAAAACCCGCACAGGAAAAAAAATAGAGAAACACGAAGTGGCGGCCATGTCGCAAAGCTTCTCTTGTCAACTGCAGAGCGCGCCTTGCTGGCTATTTCGGGCATGCCGGCACTAATCGTGGACCGCAACGTTAGCTCGAACGGAGCAAGCGAAATGCGACTTTGAAACGTAATTCTTGGAAACTTAAGGAACATATATAAACTTACATAAACTCACTGATCATTTCTCGCTGCTTCTTGAACAAGATAGGAGGAATGGCTGCAGGAAAACTATATAGACTTATACAGAGAAAAGATATGCAGTCAAAAAAAAAACCGTTATATATAAACATGCCACGAAGACGGCCAAGAAGCGCTACAGCAGTATGCTCAAAAGAAAAGATGGTAGTCTGTGGTTGAGAGCAGTTGCGAAGTTCCTGCAAGAACGTCCACTGATTCAGAGAGCAAAAAGCGGCGAGAACGCGACCATATCTACAGTTTTTTGGATTGGGAAACACACGTTGGTTGAAGAAATTGGTGAAAGTTGCATGTTGGTATCCTATAATGGCTCGTCGAGCGAGCGTCATGCACATTAAACGATATAAGATGTCTCCTCGCAGATTCGCAATTTTTCTGACGTCACAACGACGGAAAAGCAAAAAAGAAAGAAAGAAAGGAGAAAGAAAAAAGAAAGAAAGAAAGAGAAAAAGAAAGGAAATAGCTAATCGAGTGGTTTTTGACGATAAAAGCGGCGCCAAAGCGGCGGAACGCAGAAGAGGCACACCGTCCACGAAGCGCTGTTTGTGCCGTCCGTTCACCGTTGTAACAGAAAATACAAATTAGTGACAAAAATTTGCAGTAAAAAAAATTACGACAAGCGAGACGCTCATATTTATATTAGGTAGAAGTACTAGTGCCACACCCAGACTACTATTTATGATTTACCTATTAATACGTGCTGCAGAATCATGTAAATAAACGCACGAACAGAAAGCTGGACACGCCTATCTGCAATGGCTTATGCTATCGCAAACGACCGAATGAAAATTTAGCGCTTCTTTGAGCGACATTGTGAAAGAATAGACACCACCACAGGCCTGTGGCGTTGTCTCTGTCTACGTTGTGAGTTTGCACTGGTTTATCAGTGCACATCTTTGAGCAAGTTGGTGGTCCGTTATATTGAAAACAGAGCACTGCAAAGATTGATTGATTGATATGTGGGGTTTAACGTCCCAAAACCACTATATGATTATGAGAGACGCCGTAGTGGAGGGCTCCGGAAATTTAGACCACCTGGGGTTCTTTAACGTGCACCCAAATCTGAGCACACGGGTCTACAACATTTCCGCCTCCATCGGAAATGCAGCCGCCGCAGCCGGGATTCAAACCCGCGCCCTGCGGGTCAGCAGCCGAGTACCTTAGCCACTAGACCACCGCGGCGGGGCAGAGCACTGCAAAGAGATGAGGGACTAGGAAGAAACATAGACGAGCGCTGAACTGATGTTTATTTTCGAAACGGAACACAATACAAAGGAAACTACATGTGCGAAAAAAAAAACTGCATAGTTTCTTTATTTTACAGCGAAAGCTGTTGTGAGATCACTTTTAGGGTCACGCACAGTTGTTGTCCGCCGCCGCCACCGCCGGTGTCCGTAACCACATCGCGCGAAGAAAAAAAAAAAAAAACCTGCACCAATCACACAGTGGGGCTGGAATCCTGGTCCACTGGGTGCCAGCCTAATATTTTAGCACTGAGATTACGCCGGTGCTTCTAACTTGCTGTCAAACTTGCCTTAGGCAGGCATGACCGAGTACCAATGGCCCAGTGGCGCTCGAACCTGGGTCCACTGAGCTACACCTGTTCTTGTGACTTGTTGTCAAACTTGCCTTAGGTTGGCTTGATGTCGGGAAAGCAATCGCGTTAATGCGACTTACAAAGCGTTTTACAACAGCGAAAGAACAACCAGTTGCGAATAGCGTAACGAGTGGGCCGTCCAATGCTCCAAACCATCACAAAAGCTTCTTCTTGTTCCCCTATTAACTGTGGCGCATACCCACTTCAGTCATGATTCCTCATCGTCGTGAGCCACTGCATGGACAGTTGGCACAAAATTCTTTGCAGGTGTTTTGCGGATACCACCCTTCTCAGAAGAATGACGAAAAATAGCATAGCGAGTGCTAACCTACTACCCAAAAGTTTATTATTAATACCCTAGTGACTATCAAGCAAGTGTGCTTGCAGTAGTTACCTAATGAGTGTTTTGAAAAGGCTATGAAAGGCCGCTCTTGAAGCTTTCACTGTGACTGCGCTGAGCGCAACCGCGCAGGCCTGGCGTTTTTTTTTTCATGTACGGTAGAATGTTAACAATTTAAGCTTATTCGTCTGTTTAGTGCTACTCTAAATAAAGGTCAACAGCAAGGAAATTTCACGTATACGCTATACACGTTAATTATAATTTAGTACACTGACAACTCAAGTTGCTATAGCCGCGAGGCTGACGGAGAAATCAAGCACGAGAAATTACTGCACCGGGTTAATTATGAACGTAGGCTCCCCGACTGACGTCTCCAGCAAAGCGCGATGCTTGCAGCAATATAAAGGTAAAGGAAGCGCATCGACCACTGCGAATAGCTGGCGCTTTTCTGAAGCGCTTCTTTCTGGTAATCATATATAAGGTTCCAATGGGGTGTTCGCTGGAATATTTTGCTTTTACCGGGAATGAGTGAAGCAAATAGCGTCTTTTGTGACCATCTTGCGCAGCCGAAAACAAGGCCCGAGGCCTTTAGCCATAACGCGTGCGGTCGGTCGTCCGAGAGGTCGCTTATACAAAGAGTGGCTCCATCCCACGCTTGCGCGTGCACTGAAAAACATTGCGGGAGGCACGCCCGGAGGATACAGTAGCTGCGGCCAAAAGCAGGCTTTGGAATGCATCGGGTAGAACTCGGGGTGCATGCAAGCCTTGAAACTGTGCGACATTCTGCATGAATCCGGATTTATAGAGGCAAACAAGCAATAGGTGGTTGTATACATAAAGGCAAATGCCGCGGCTCTTACATGCATTAGGGCGGATCGCTGGTCGATAACATTGCGCGGAGGTCCGAGGGGAAAAAAAAGGGCTCTTATCGGACACGATCCACGCCTCAATGTCGCCGCGGCTCCGAATAACCTTCCGGTTACGATAAGGCGACGGCGTCGCCCGGCATGATCGGATTATCCGGGCGCAGCAAGGCTGGCCCGCTTGGCAGTTAACGACAGGCCGAGTAGAGGCGCCGACTCCTGCGGATCCCACGGGTAAATGCGAGTGCTCCGGCCAAATAAAATACGCCCCAGCGGTAACATATACGTGTAATACGCACGCGTGCAAAAGCACCAAAACGAAAATAACCACGAGCGAGCCCTGAATGCCGCTTCTTCGAATCGGGGCCCCGAAAAGCCGAGGCCGCCGAGCATATGCGAGGCAGGCGAGCTGAATCGTGACAAAAAGACCGGGCGTCCCTCTTACCTGGACCAGTCGGATGATGAGGACATGGCATGGGGGCTCGTCGCAGTCGCGCTGCTGGTGCTCCCCGCCGCGGGTAGTGAACCAATGATAATAAAGAAATGAAAAAAGAAACACTGCCTTTCCTCCCCCGCGGAGGCGCTTCCATTTGCGAAAGCGTTTACGAACGCGCCGCGGGGAGCGCGAAATGACGAAACCCCTCCGGTGCCTGGACCAGGGTGGGCGAGTGAAGACACTTGTTGTCATGTGGCAGCCCGGAAGCCGCATTCCGCTGGGGCGCAATTTTCAGCGAAACGTCCCTTCTAGCGCATAGGCCTCAGAACTGAAGACGGGTCGGCTATCTAGTTGAAGGTCAAGCAGTCTTCCGATGGCCACTTTGGTCACCTGGATTTGGCGTCGGGGCAGCGGGGCGCCATCGCCGCAGGCCATGCACGTGCGCGGCTGCGGGGAGTTGACTCCCGTTGAGAGAAGAAATCATCCGGCCGGGGGGGCATCAGCCAAATGAACACATTAATAGAAAAGGCGAAAAACGCGAGGCCCCCAAAAGGGAGGGACAAGCGTCAATCCTGTTAGACTTCTCTACATGTGTTTTCCCATGCGCGACGCATTCGCGGGAGAGCTTGAAAGGAGATGCAGGAGCACTTACTCCATCACCACACGAAGCTCATCCTGAGGTACATCAGGCACGGCGTATCATACCTCGACTCATAGATAGGAAAACTTCCTCATGAGTCCATTCACTCAGACTCACTAGGATTCTAATCGGGCCGTGAGTCTGAGTCTGTGCGAGTCCGGATGAGTAATGTTTTCGTAATTCTGACTCGGAGTCAGTCCGGTAGGGGAAATTTGTGGTACAAGTCTGAGTGTGCCCTGAGAAGAGAATATATTTTTTGAGTGAGTGCGCAGGATCTTCGATTCTTTTGCTGACCTATGGGACTGGTAGAAAAGAAAAATGTATCATTGTGGTACTTACATTCTGGTCTTAACAATCTCTGGTTCACAAGTTACTAACGCAACTGTAAAATATGATAGCTCGTTTGGGGAGAGAGACAGAGAAAGAGATGAATTAGATTCGAGTGGAAAGGAACGACGAATAACCTAAGAAGATCTCTCCCCCAAATCACGAAGCTCAACCGATCTCAGTCAGTCATATGAAGATTGATTCAAAACGAAACCTATTCGGCATCTTTCGTGCTTAACAAATTTGACGGGTATTTTCCCGCTCGATGGAAAAACTTGCCTCATTAGGTCATTCTGGCTAGTCATTTTCTATTTGGTCATTCTGCCCCAGCTAGAGGACCTTGAAGCTCAACAATGAGCAGGAATGTGTCGGCTCATATTAATATCGACAACTGGCCGTCCGAAATGCTCACGACAACGGAAAAGCCTCCCGTAGCCCACGTGTGCGCAGCTACTGACTTACCTTAGAGGGCTTTTGCCCTCGGCCCTAGTTTTTGTAGACCATAATAATGTTCTTGCCATGGCGTGGCAGGCAGTTTGTCGCATTCTCAACTCGTTTAATGTGACAGCAGTTGTTCCCCCTCTTCCTACTTGACAGGGGCGTAGTCAGGGGGTGGCACAACAAGCACGTGCCCCTCCCCCCCGTTGAATTTATTTTCTTCATGGCATGTATAGAGAGCAAGAGGACATTTTTAAGCGGGTGCCCCTCCCTAAATCAAAGCGGTGCCCCTCCCCCTCCTGAAAAATTGGCAGCATATCCACGGAGTGAATGATGGAGAGTGGGGCGAAGCATTCGTCCATCCATTCGTTCTTGCTTCCGTGCGTCCATGCGTCCGTCTGTGTCACCGTCCATGCGTCCATCCGCACGTCCATGCGTGCGTCTGTTCGTGCGTCCGTCTCTGCATTCGTCCATGGATCCGCCCCGGCGTCCGTTCATGCGTCCATCCATGCATCTATCTGTGTCTCCGTTCGTCCATCTATTCAACACTCCAAATACCACCATCTCGCATCTTTTCATCATATAGTCCCCATATAGAAGCACCGCCATCCAGCGGACATTCCAAGGACTAAACGAGAGGTGGCACACGCACACTTTCTTAGGGCTTGCGCTCCAGGTCTATTTCCCACCTTTAACCACCTCGAGTTCATGATATATACTAGTTCACTGTATTTATGGCACTGCGGCCCAACGCTCGCTAAACCTTTCTAAAACCAAGAAGGTTACGCCCAGCGAGCATAACGTAGCAACCTTTTCCTGTCAGCTAGTGCTCAATGTACGTGCCAATGGCTGCTAATGGGAAATGAGAGACAGGAGAATTCGGCTTTTACATTCTTACGGCTTGCGCTTTGTATCTACTTCCCACCTTTAACCACCTCGAGTTCATGGTATACACTAGTTCATTGTATTCATGGCACTGCCGCTCAACGCTCGCTAAACATTTCTAAAACTAAGGAGGTTACACCCAGCGAGTATAGCGTAGCAACCCTTTCTTGTCAGATAGTGCTCAATGCACGTGCCAATGGCAGCTAATGGGGATCGCAGCGTGCGCGTTAGCTAAGAGACGAATGCTCGTCTCTCATTCCCCATTAGCAGCCGTTGGCATGTACATTGAGCACTATTTTTTATTGTTCAACAACGCACAGAAGAAATCTCTCACCGGCACCACCTTGGAGGTCAAAATGTTATATTTGTTACGTACTACAACGGCCACGATGGACTGACGGGTGCCGCTATAAGGAGTTTCGCCCCTAAAAAGTTTCCGGCTACGCGCCTGCTGCACGAGTAGAGCTGCGCTTTCAGCCTCAATCATCAAATCCGCAATCCGCTTCCAAGTTTCCTAACTAAATACGGCATTGATGACCATGTAACACTATAGGCTGATATATCCAAAGAAGTTGCTTAGAATATATTGTACGCAAGGGTTCTGTAACGGAGTCCCATAAAGACTGCCACGGGGAGAGGCTAAACGAGAAAGCTGTCAAAGCGGATATACAGTCACTCCAATTTCGTTCTATACTTGGCGCTTTCTTCGCAGAACGACCCAGCCGCCGTACGCGCGCGTTAACGGCGGCGCACACACGCCCTCTGCAAATTCCCTGGAGTTATCATTTAGCATAATTCACAGCAATACCTGACTGCACAACTATTCACATCGCAACCATTATAAGAAGCGACTGGTTATGTGTCCTACACAGCCTGTGGCGTGCCCAGCTCCACGGTAAAACAATATCGTCTACACCCATTTCCTCTCTGCTGATAGGCATCACTGACCTCCCTGTATTTTAATGTTGAGCGTGATTTTTTTTCCCAGCGCTTCTGTCGGGGTTCCTTCTACTTTTTCGTTTTCTTTCTTGTTACTATCTGGGCTCCCAGCCTACTCAAGAAAAACAATTAAAGGACACTTAGTAAATTACAAATTGTGCTCAACGAACGTCTGTGCCCATTGAGACAGGGTTGTTGCACGCGTCTTCCTTCTTGCATGATTTGACGGGCACTCAGGGCACAGCGATGCTACGCAAGCAAAGTGAGCAATGCGCGAGTGCTGCAAAGTCCGACGCAGTCGGCGTCCGCCTGGCACCGTGCCAGGGCACGAACGGACGGATGCGAGCACGATACCTTAAAGGCACCGACAACAGCCCAAAGCATGAAATGAGACGACTGCACGGATGGAAAGATTGTCCCTTATAGTGACTGATACCAACCCTGTTTCTTCTCGTGAGATGTGGATTTTTATTTTTTTTCTTCATTGAAGATCGCGAAAAATGGCCTGTGACGTCTCTGGTGGCAAAAATAAACTATCATGAATGCCCTGTCACGTGACCATGCGTTAACGTACACGGTCAACGATTTATTGATTAGTACTGAAATAGTGTATGATTGTTTATAGCAAAATATAGTAGTTAAAAAAAGCCATATGTATAAGCTTGCGTTAGTAGTACGCATTAAAGTGGCGCTGCTTTTGCATCAATATGCGCAGTTCCGTTTTTGATTAGTTGGCTTGGAGACGCGGCACAAATACAGGGAAGCTCCATAGAACCACACCGTCTCATTGTAACGGCTTTTTGTATTGAAAAAATAGTTGTAAAGCGCAGAATGAACGTGGTTAAGCATATTTCCAGGAAATCCTGCGAAGTGAGAACGACGACAGCATGCATAAGCCACCAAACAGGCTACCGGCATCGCTATCAATACTCAGCGTTGCCGGATGAAAAGGCACTACCGTGTTCAGAGCCTTTCAGATCGAAAAATACAGCTGATAAAATGACTACGAGCTCTTGGGATAAACTACTGCAGCTACGATCACTACGAATGGTAAGCTTTCTGTCGCGCAGGAAAAAACCTGGATAAAAAAAAAAGTCAGTTATCGGTCCCTCTAAAAACCTTAACCGTAATAATAGACAGTTATATTTTACAGTTAGCGTGATATCAGAGGTTAAGAGAATGACGTTACCATGCAGCGAACGTTCGTATGGCTGTATTATAGTGCCTAGTATAAATATATAGTTTAGCGAGATGGCGTTTACGTGCCCTAGCTGGAATGATGGCGCCACCTATCGGAGGATTGATGAGTTAAATAACAGTAAAAAGTAAAAAAAACGACAATATTTGCTTGTGTCATCACGCAAAGCATTGCTAAGTGTTTATTTTAGTAATAAATATAATAAAAGTAAATAAATATGAACCATGCACCAAACGCGAGCACATTTATATTGGCGATTTCTTTACATCGATCTTCTAGTTTGGCCTACAGACGTTCTAAATTAGAAGCTAATTCAAAAATGACACTAGCTTACCCATTATACTCCGTCATCGAAGCTAACTGAAGGCAAGCGAAGTCATTTTAAACAGTCGTTTGCTACGAACGAAGAAAATCTTTCAACAACTACGCCGAAATCACTTCGGAGCAGGCGTCCGAAAGCGCGGCCATGTTTACGTACACTACGTACACTACGTACACCACACTAACACTGTGAGTTAACCCCCCCCCCCCAAATATCACAGCATATCCACGAGCTGATTGATGAGAAGTGGGGCGAAGCGAACAGATGGACGCACGGACGGACGGAGACACGGAAGCACTGACGGACGCTTCGCCCCACTCATCATCATTCACTCCGTGGATATACTTTGACACCGTTTGGCACGCTTCGCTGCGCTTCTCCGACTAGCACCACGGGATCCTGACGACGAGAACGAGCCACCACGGCCCTTCGCGCCCGCTACTACGTTTAGTCCATGCGCCACCAACGATCCGACACGTATGGCAACAATCCAGAGACTGTAAGAGGCACTTGTTCCCCGCGCACTCAGGCAAAGCGCGCGCAGCAGCCAATCGGAGAGTAGCGCTCTTCGCAGAGTAACGGCAGAGTAACGCCATTTCAGAAATGAGACGAGAAATGGTCATCTCTTATACTGTTCGGGAGATACTGCTGGTTACGCTTGACGCGTGACAACGTGAGACTACCCCCCGTATTCACAAACGCTACTCGACTCGACTTTCATTTTTCACTTGACGGAGTTGAGCACTGCGGCGCTGCTCGACTGAGCATGAGGCTGCGCTACGCAAGAATTGCAGCTGATTATTGCTGATATGCAGTGACTTGCCGTGCCTACAGATGGCGCTCCCATCGGCTTTCTCAATTGAAGGTGAAGCATTGAGTGAAGGGACGTTCTAGAATACGGAGGTAAGAGAAGCTTCGCCCCTAAAATAGCGCGCGTAGGTAGGCGGCACGGGTAACGTGTGTATCTGCGCATGCGCAGTTCGATCCCACTATCACGGTAAGCCCGCTGTCCCGCGAAGCTCGGTATAGTATAAATGTCCAATAAGAATTGCTCGGTTTCACACGACTAAACCACCATAAGATTATGAGGCACGCCGTGTGCGGATCACGGCTCCGGTCGATTCCGAGCTCATGCGGCTCTTCGAATCGCACAGTACATGGGCCCCCCGCAATCCGCCTCGACCCCCGCAGCCGGGTTGAACCCGCGACCTCCAGGCCAACCGACAAGAACCGTAACCACGGCACCACTGCGGCGGACAAGGTCACCAATTTCACACTATCCTGTAAAATGCACAATGCACGTTGATCAATCTGGGTTGATTATAAAATACATTTAGTTGTCTTTTAGTGCTTTCGCTGTCGTTTAGAGCTTTCGCATCATAAAATGGGCATAATTTATCGTAAGAATGTTTCATATTCATAGAGCTTTCATTTGTAATTTGCTCATATAACGCTTAAGTAAGAAAAATAATCAGCTCGCCCAAGCGGCCGTTTTAGCTCAGGTTATATAATGTGGTTGACGTATTTTCATTAATCAAAAGGCGATAAATCGCATGTGCGGATTTCTAAATAAATGACGCGTGACCCCCTTTTTAAAACATATTGAATAATTGAACCAGTCATCCGTCTAATGAATGAAGAAGAGTCAGCGCCATCTGCCAGATGAGATTGAAACGCACGCGGCCGTGTAATATGAGCTCCAAATGACGAGAATTCAAGCACGCATATATGACAGGCAAGCCAGCGGCCATTGCGCCACGCTCAGAAAACGAGCCGCTCATCGTCCAAAGGTGGCACGGCAAGCTTCGCGGCAATATACAAATGACACTCGACCCCCATCATGTGGTGAAGCGAGGGTCGGCAAACAGGGGTAGTCGACAAACAGCGCCAAAGACCGCGGAGGCGCGAATGATTCTCTCTTTGCTAAGGAGCTATTTGATTGCCGACCCACCACCGCCTTGGAGTGGCATCGTTTTCGAATCGACACCCAGTTCCCAAACCAACGCCTCTGTTCGCACGTCGGGCTGATGAAGATAGAGAAAGAGCCAAGTCGAGAGTAATTGGCCACGTTGAGTTCTTAATGTCTTACGGGCAGCTTCTTCGGCCGCCGCATGCGCCGAGGCTCGACCACCGGGGACTCATTAATCTCCGGAACAAGTTCAAAAGCAAACGGCCAGCGGTGAACACGCCCGCGAGAAGAACGCTCGGCACGTTCCGCTTGGCGCAGTCACGCTCGAGATCATATTCATGGGAGCACCGTCTGCGTCCCGCGTGGGCTGTCTTCTATAGATATGCCTCCGTGTTGGCCACAGCCCATGCCGAACCGCCGACGCTTCTCTTTCTCGTTCACGTTGCAACAAAGCGCTATTGGTTGCTGCAGCTCATTCGAAGTTCATTGTTGCTGCAAAGAGTGGCAGTGAGAAGATGGTATCGCTATAGTAATAAAAATAGCAAGAGCAGGGGGGCAAGCTGCCCAGAAACGTGTTAACCCTTGTTTTATGCTATATATATGCGCAAGGATCATTGTCTTCCACGGAGCAATGACTTGCCCGCTATGTACGTTATGTCCAGAGGCGCACAGTATGATGATGGAGGAAGTGCACTTAGCTGAATTTCTCCATGGAATATAAGTTGTAGCCCTGCCTGCGATGTTTCTTTGCGGTGACATTGCATGAACAAGTGCCGGTCAGGCTTTTATTCTCACTTTCGAGCCTTCAGCAATGACGTGTCTGATCGTTCCGTTAACAATAAATATAAATTTCGCTGACGTGTTTAGTCATGATACTTTATGCACCTAAAAACAAAAACTTGGACGAAACTTGAGCTTCGCCTTCTCAACGGTATAAACGCGATAGTGTAATCGACATCGCCGTACCAATTTCTCGCTTCAGTTCTCGGTGCGTGCGCACCTCATTGTGCCGCAAAAAACGACTATCTCTGCTTGGGTCATTGGCCCTTTCAAACTATACTTGAATGTCCATGTGCAGTTCAGCCGTTCCCACTATAAGCCATCGTCCTTCCTTCTGCACATCAAAGAATGGCCCATTACGCGTCTGTCAGGCAACACATGAACCTATATACGCAGCTCTTTACTTCTTTCATGCTTTTGCTGTGATGATTATAAATATATTAGAGCGTCTCGTATTGGGTGGGCCTTTGAAACACACACTCGTAGGGCAATTTATGTTTTGACGCATGGCGCAATTTCACGCTCCTGCCACGCAGTATTGCACGCGTTAAAAAGACCCCCCCCCCCCCCCCCTCACTGCATGAAAGCCATATATAGTGTTTATTTTCCTAAGCAGTTTTAAGCGATCGCGCGCCTCTGCAGTAGAATGCCTGCTTGACAAACACAAGGCCTGGGTTCAATTCTCACTCGAATTGAACATTCGAATTTACGTATTTGTCGTCTTTCTCTATTTTTCCGATCACGGACAACGCTGATTTATTGTTCGCCAAAAACGACGCCGCCACCGCAATTTCAGCGAATTGAGCTCTTTAACGCTATCGCGATGAAAGAAAGAAATTCCACTTACGGAACCTGAAAGGCATTGATCCTATCGAACTAGCCACAGCGAATCGTGCCGTGGCAAACAATAGATAGACGGCTGCAACCAGTGCGCGAGTAGGAAAGCGAGCCGTAAATTCGGACAGATTAGCGCGAAATAACTGCCCAAATAGAACCGCAATTGCCTTATTCAGTCATTGCCCCACACCATAGAGGGTCAAACGGCATTATTGGGTATACTCGACCCCCCTCACGATCAGCGCGGAATCGCCCCTATTCTTTC
The DNA here is from genome assembly GCF_013339725.1 of Rhipicephalus microplus. Taxonomy (NCBI): domain Eukaryota; kingdom Metazoa; phylum Arthropoda; class Arachnida; order Ixodida; family Ixodidae; genus Rhipicephalus; species Rhipicephalus microplus. The sequence goes on from NC_051172.1 coordinate 110,790,117, forward strand.
TCTTCTTATCTACCTCTATCGGCTGCGGTAGCCGGGCCGTTTCGTTAGCCTCTTCTTTTGCGAGCGTACAATGCACTCAAGCAATGCGGGCCGGCCACATCGCGCCGCTTTGACCAGCATCTGCCGCCAAAACGGCGACCGCCAGCGGGACGTGCGGAAGCTAGGTTAAGGGAAGAAGAGCCGACACGAAGCGCGGAGGCTTTCTGCGCGCTTGCCGAATGAGATCCTGGCATCGCGAGGCTACAACGGGCGCGATAAGCCGTTTGGCGCTCATCTCGAGCTCGCGGACTCGGCCGTGCCCCAGGTGACGAGGGCTCACTCTGTATAGCGAGGCATTCAAAAGAACGCCGACTGCCTATCTGCAACAACAACAACAAAAAAAAAAAGGAGCCTCGCTTCGTCGCCACGTATATACACACCGGCTATTCTTTGATTTTCCGCACCACTGAACACACGCCACGCACGTGCACAGAGTGCCACCCTTTGTTTCGGATTCCCCGCGGCTTCCGCTGCATACGACCGCGCACAGATCACCAGCCGCGCCCGTTCGTTTTCGGCGCCAGCCAAAATTTTCGCATTCACGTGCGCTTAGAAGCTATCGATATTTACAGTCCCAAGAATACGGCCATATCATAAAAGCGATCGGCGTCCCCCCCCCCCCCCCCCCCCCCCCTTCCTTGCTCTCACTACCGCTAATTTAGTTGGTGGTGAATAAGCAACGTCCTAAAATCCGGCCTTTTAGTCTCCACGCCTTTCTGACCAAACAGAAACTCATTGTAACGAAGTAAGACGAATAGGTTGCAATGCGAACATAAAAGCCAGCATTCGCAAGTGCTCTGCCAGTTGCGTTAGGCGAGCCGTATAATAGAGTAATCCGGCTTGTAATGGGCATTTGAATGGATGGAATGGTGTCACGCGCAGAAGGGGCTGGGCATGCCGGGACAAGGCGAGCGGATTTGACTCTCTTGATCGGACGAAACGAAGATTGGCCAGTGAGGTTAGGTGACAGGATCGCCAGCGTGAGTACGCGGTTGCTAAAAAAAAAAGTCCTGTTACACCAATCGCTCCAGTTATCTGCCCGGAGACGAAGGAAAAGCTTTTCTTCTTTTTCGGCGCTTAAGTTGTGCTCCGACGAAGCGACGCGTATCGTGTACGATCACGGGGCACAAATCTCGCATTTAAGTTGCTGTTTTCGATACTCTCACGTCCGTCTCCAGCGATACGAGCCACGAGCGGCAGGTAGAAACGATGGGGCCAAATCCCTTATCGCCCCTTGTGCAACCACTGTCTCCTTAAAGAGAGCGAGCCAATCAATTCCAGATGCGTGACTGAAATCTGGATCGAGCGCGCCATGCACGATCTCCGTTGGGCATCAATCCATTTCGGGAATTAGCGAGGAGGGAGAGAGAGAAAAGAAAAGCGCGCAGTCTGCTCTGTACGCCTTTGCGGGCGCATTTCTCTCTGTCCCCGCGCGATGAGTGATTGGGTAGGCGGGAATAAATCGAGACGGAATCGTCGGTTCCGTGCGCTTGGCACCGGGCTTTCGCGGGCCGCTCGTTCTCGCCTGCGTCGGCAATCAGAGCCGAACTTTTCATGCTCGCCGTTCTTTTTCAAAGGCCGCATAGTTCTCCGCTTACTATGCGCCCAACGCATGGGCGATTAGAACCAGGAGACGGCAACTGCGCAGTGCGGATGCATACCGATTTGCTCCCGCGTACTACATATACTGCGAAGTGGCGACGCCGCCAGGCAATGCGAAGCTGATCGATGCCGTATCCGGGGGACGGGCCCAGTTGCGACGATCCCTTGTATATGCGGTGCTATTAAAGAGTTCAGTTCCATTGAGTCGAAGCAAAGCATCGGCCACGCAAGCGACCGCATATAATACACAGCCGTACCTGGGGAAAATGATATATTGTCACGCGGATCCCGATTACACGGAAGACCAAAGCGAGTATATTTACAATATTTACAACTAGCTGTGTCACCCAAAGGCTGCCAGTGCGCGGCAAGTCCGCTTTTTTTTTTTCGTCGATTCTCCTGTGGACGAGAAGAGTGCGCCTCACTTTGCCACCCAGTTGGTTATATATATATATATATATATATATATATATATATATATATATATATATATATATATATATTGTGGGCATTTGTTACTTGCATCGTCCTCATCCCTGCATGATCACAATCACCATCATCCGCTTGTCTCTTTGTCCTCATTGCCACTCTGGGTCATCATCATCGTCATCGTCTGTGTACTGGCCCTGCCCGTTCGTTTGTGAGGTCTTTCCTCAATTAAACGCTGTCGCAACCAGGACTACCAAAACTTCATACGTGGATCATGCAGGGATGAGGACGATGCAAGCAACAAATGCCCACAATATATACATATATATAATAACAGATGGGAACTGCGCTGATTGATTTTGATCAGGTGCAGGCTTTACGGTTCACTTATGCATGCACGGGTGTTCGTTTCTCGGCCATCGGAATGCGGCTGCCATGGTCGGGAACCTAACTCACATCCTCGAGCACACTACATAAGACAAGCACCCTTTCTGGTCATGCACCACATATACAAGAGATCGTCAACCATACCGTAAGCAGCGAAGTCTCAGCCCATTTTATATCTCTAAACTATTTGCCCCGCAGCGCTGGTCTAGTGGTTAAAGTACTCGGCTGATTACCCGCAGATCGCGGGATCGAATCCCGGCTGTGGCGGCTGCATTTTTCGATGGGGGCGAAAATGCTGTTTTTCCGTGTGCCCACATTTGGGTGCAAGTTGAAGAACCACAGGTGGTCGAAATTTCCGCAGCCCTCCACTACGGCATCTCTCATAACCATATGCTGGTTTTGGGACGGTAAACCCCACATATTAATCAATCAATCTTTAAACTATTCCAAATGCCACAACCACGTGGAATTTCTGGATTCTTTGCGAAAACTTCGTTGGCAAAGCTGGACAGTCTGAAAGAAATGCCACTAAAAGATAGAACGTCGGACAAAACATAGCCGTTTTAAAAATAGCTAGGGTTTTATGTCTGAACACATGCGATATGATTATGAGTAGAGAGCTCCGGAAGTGTTTTACCATTTGGAGTTCTTGAACGCGCACTGACATCGCACAACACACGGGCGTCTAGCATTTCGCCTGCATCAAAATGCGACCATCCCGGCATGGACATAACCCACGACCTACGGGTGGGCCACAGAGAACCGTGACTGCTGCACCACCGCGGCGGACGTCTTTTGAAGTCGTTTTAACAGGAGCGCTACACAATTTAAAGGCAACATCCACATAGTTCGAAGGACACGGCTGAGAACTGCTACCGGGATAAACTATGAACATGCGCGCTATCCGGGTTTTATGCGTCACTGCGCTCTGGCTTTTTCGCTGGCAATGCACCCGACAAGACGAGAACCGTGCGTTCCGAGACACGACCACTGCTTGTCACACCATAAATCAAAAGAGGGAGGGGGGTCAGTATCGCACGCTCACGCCATCCATCGGGTCGAGTGCCCTGGCCCATTTCACGCACGCCCCATCCATTCAAGGGGAGCAGGAAGATGGGATAGGTGGCCGTCGTGACGCGGCCAGGCTCCTGGCGTGTCGGCGGCTACAAGAGAGCGGCGCACCAGCAGCCGGACTCACAAATGCGCTCAGGGATGCCAGAAGGCGCAGGTGGTGCCCGCAGCGCACATTGGAGGCATTGAAAGTAAATTCGGTGCAGACTGGAAGCAGCAGAAACAGCGCTCTGCAGCACACTTTATCTAAAGGAGCTCATCGTTTCGCTAGCATGATGCACAGATATCAGCTACACGACCACAGTTCGGCGTAGGTGCCGAAGACGCACAGCACGAATACACTTGAATGTCGTTTGTTACCCCACGTCACCACAACAGTAACCGCGAGTGTCGAATAGCATCGAAGGCGACTGTTTAGGCTGGGTTGTCTTGGGTGATGCAGGCGCGGCATTCCACGCTTGTACAGGCTGGACTGCTGGTAAACGTAGGACCATGTCACCCTTTGGTAATTATCGGTGAACCATCGCTTTCATGGAGTGGTTTACAAGATGAAAAGGGTCTAAAATATATTTAACGGCACACCAGTATATCTACAGCGGATAGGTCATCCTGTTGGGCCGGCATCGAGTCACGTGCCAGAAGCTTTGGGCTGCAGCGTTTGCGAAAAAAAAAAATAGACAAACGCGGTTTCACATCTTTAGAGAAGCACGTTTGCCTAACAAACGAGACGCAACATCTTTGCATTTCTTTCGTAATTCCGGCGGGAACCAAAACCCAAAATGAGAACACTACAGTCTTCTGTTGTGAACTCACGAATCTCGCACTGTTATATGCTACGGCTAGCCACAGTAGACTCTATCACTTTCGCAATCCCACCGTACCCTGACAATCCGACAGGGAAAGGTCGCGGGCAGAGTCGCCCAGGGGAACGCGAAGAGCGCCCGCACCGCGGCAGGCCGGCTTCCCCGCGCTGACAGCGGACGCCGTAGAAGAAGCTGAGCGCAATGAAGGGATCCCGGCCACAAATGAGTCTCGTTTCTTTGATTGCCGCGGCACGTTTCGCTTGGAGCGTCGGTCAGCGAGAAGCGCTGGTGCCGCCCGGGCACTTTTGAAACAGCGGACGCGAGGTGGCGCTACCACTTTTGCCGTTTAGCGGTTACTCCACGTCGCGTGGCGTTTGGGGCGGGCCTCGGCAACGTCGCGCGATATGTGCGCTCGAATAATGAGGTGCCGGTCTACGCTTGAAACTGTCGATGGAGCTCACATTGCGCACCAACACCTCCACAATCACATCATCACGCCCGGACACGGGATAATGATATGCCCAGCTGCGTCCTATAACGACACCCGTCCGGTCGCAGCCAATTAGGCGGACTGCAATCCGCCAGCACCTGGAAGGTTTTCTGCCGCGGGCCCCCGAGCTGGGACTGCGCTCGACAAATCGCTGCCGCATCTGTCGAAACATCCGCTCAAATTGGCCGCCGCTGTATCTTTTTCACGACTCGCACCTGCATGCATGCATGGCTTCGATTTTGAAGGCGCGCGCTTCATGGACGTGCTTTGACATGCGTGCGCGCGTATTCGCAGGCAGGAAAGTGCGCAGGCACAGCACCTGCATCGATAACTGTTGCGACGCGTTATTGCTGATAAGACAGGTTTCGAGTGCGGTCACGAAGCAGCGCTTCGCATTTGTTTATCGGTGCTCTTGAGTTGCGGGTGAAGGGGCAGAATTTACGATCGAATGGACTGTTGCGTCTGCCTCTGTTTATTGAAACGTGAAATTCCGGGAAGATAAATTCGGTTAGAGCTGGTTATCACTACGTCATGAAACTGATATCGAATAAGAATTACAAGAAGTTAGGTGCTAAAGATACGATATGATACCCAGGAATGTCGTAGTGGAAGGTCCCGGAAATTTCGACCACCCGGGGTTCTTTAACGTACAAATAAATCTAAGTACTATCTGCATCAAATGAAACCCGAACAGCGTCAAGACTTCGCGATATAGTATGGTGCGCGCCGTTCACTTATCACTATGGGCCGGTACGCGTATATATGCACAGAGCCGCCGAATGGGATGCGCGCGTCTGTCAATCGTGATAACTGAACGGCGCTCACTATACCATCTCGAAGGCTTGCCGCTGTTAGGGTTTCACTTCACGCTGATAGTATATTGATCTGCTGCATTATGCCTTCATAGAAATGTGACTGCTACTGCTGCTGCTGCTGGAATGGGATGGAACCAAAATGATGCCGAATCAACAAAGAAGAAAAGAAAATAACAAAAGAAGCAATCAAAAGCACCATGTACACACAACAGCGGCGTACTGTGTGACTTTTTCACACTGTAAACGATGAAGATGGCGAGCGATTAATGTTTGTATGCTAGCCACATGGGATATATGAGGCAAGGCCTGTGCACACACAAAAAATATCACTGATAAGCACTTATACTTTGACGTCCCTTTAGCCCAACCGAAAGAAACTGCCTGGTGACCCCCGTAACCACCCAAAGAGGGCGCCAAATTTTCAAGTTCAGTGACAAGGCCTCACAAAATTTTTCCGACAATAAAGTCAGCTGACGTTGCATTCCGAGCCGCTTAGTCTCCAGAAAGCCGATGAACAATGACAGGCCATGAGAAGCACGTTATCGATTCCTTTTAATTTTAGCGTACATTGCGATGCTTTTTTTCTCTCGTACTCTACAAACAGGCTGCCCTCTCCCCATTTAACGGGTAACGGTGCGCTCTCTTATGAACACCACGATGTCTTCTTGAGACATTTAGATAACCCCAATGATTGCCTACAAACTACTGGTCCATCGTCGTGAAAGCAGTTACCGTTTCTATCGTCTCAACACAATGCGAATGACTTGTACCGGATGTAGCTGCCATCAGGATTCTCCAACTCGTACCCATGAGGGCCAACTCAAGAGTTGGCACGCAATAGGCAGGCGGGTGCACAGACAAAAAACAGTGCGTACGTTAGAAGACAACGTGATCCTGAACCCTTCCGTGTTCACGCAACGGGTTTTAAAACACGTTGAAGATCGGACACTGGGGCCAAATTTCCCGAAGCTTTTCGCAAGTAACAGGGCTGTCTAGCATTGGCTGACCATTTTTTTTTTGTGTTAATAACACTGGTTAGAATTTCGAGCACTGCGATTGACTGGTAGCAAACTCGTGCAAATGCACGAGTTTGCTACTATCGCAATTAATTTCAGCAGTATACGTTAAATCTGCTAGTAAAATGTGATGCTGTACAGCCATAACATTCAGATGCAAATGCATTCGTATACATCTGATGGGAAATACGTTTGTCCCAATCCCAAGAAATTGGTTCTCTAATGCGTGTGGAATATGCATAAACACGGAAAGTAGGGCAAGGCTCAGCACAAGTAGTGCAGAGAAGAACGCCACATTGCGACCTTGTAATGTATACGTAAACGCGACCGTCAACCATTAACACTAAAACAGCAATATATTGCAACTGGCGAGTTATACGCCAGGTCGGAACTGGACACTGGAATAGGATGTAATATATCCTCGGCGCATAATAAAAATGTCAAGTCGATATATCTTGAATGCTATAGCGGAAAACGGTCAAACGTCGGTCCGGTGAAGTCGACGATATATATGCGGAATGCTTTCTCGCACCACTTTAACGAACGTCACGATTCTCTCCGAGCACATGGTTGGACACATCGAAAGATTTGCCTTTTGTTTCGTATCATTTCCAGTTCGTGCATGAAGCAGTGCATGAATACGTCACATATAATTTTGAATAATTGCGATGCAGAAACAGTGCTGTCAGTTCTGTCAGAATCGGCGAAGACATCCCAGCCTTTTCGTTATTGGCCGAGCGAAAGGGTTCGAATGAGACAAATGTAAACGGAAAAAAAAGAAAGAAAAGTTTACCTCGCGCAAAACCAGCACGGTTGGAAACTCGCAATCCTCCCAAACCATTTGTGCATTGTAATTACAGTTGTCACTTTCAGAGCGGTCGACACTGATCGAAGAAAGATGCGCTTCTTTGGAAGCCCCGCTTTTAAGCATACGCGCGCTCACAACACCGGAGAAAGGACACAGCGCGATGGGCTTTGTGTCGATAAATGGCGCGTGTAGCGAAACGGTTACGCGGTCCGAAAATACAAGCAATAACACGAAAGCGAGGATAAAAAATGATTGAAAATATGATGAAATAATAATATTAAAAAAGGGAAAGCTTCTTGCGCAGCGGGCGGATGATTTCGCGCTTCCATACACGCTTGCAATTGGCGTGTTTCTTTCTCGGCGCAAATTGCTCGGTGCAGTCTCCGAAAAGGAGAGGAAAGAAAAAAAAAAGCCCCTGGACGCGCACACAGAGCAGGAGGCGCACTATGAAGGAGAGGCACGAGGGCGTCGAAAGGAGCGCGAGACGACTCTCTTTTTCGCCGGCGTTTAATCCATTTTCAGATCGATGGAGGTTTAATCACCCGTGGACTGTACAAAAAAACACGCTGCGCAGTTTTTGTTTTTTTCTTTTTCGCGGCGTCCCAGCGATACCGAACGAACCAAGTTTCCGAGCTCGATCTTGTTTTCCTTCCCACCGACGCGGAGGAATTAAAAAAGAATTGAAGAGGCGGCGCCTCCCCTGTCGCCCGAAATCGGTGCGTGGGAATCGGGCGCGCGCGCTCTGTGTGCCATGCTGGCCCGCGACGTAAAAAAAAGGGGGGGGGGGGGGGAGGAAGCATTATACGTGTCACCGCGGTCGCAAACGTTTCCCTTTATTTGTCTGCTTTTTCCCCCCTTTCTTGGGAGTCTCTGCGATACACGAGCGCTGGTAAGTCACGTAGAAGGCCGCGGTCGCACCAAACAGAGAAATACACATGCTGCGCTGGCTTTACACCACTCATGCAGCTGATAAGGAGGGCCGCGCCGCGAACGTTTCTTATGAAAACCACAAATTTTGGCACGGACGAAAAACCACAAAAAAAAAGAAATGTAATTGGCGTCATATTGAGAATAAACTTTATTGCCTGTTAAAGCTCTGAAATTCATACTGGCTTTGAATGAAGAAACAGCGTTGAAACAGGACGGAGACGAGAAGACACAAGCACGGACAGAGACGAGACACAATCTCGTCTCCGTCCTGTTTGAGCGCTGTTTCTTCATTCAAAGCCAGTATATATGTACCAATCAGCCCAATTCGAGACGCTGTGAAATTCAGCCCGCTATAGACGAACTTCGCTTTAGCATTTGTTAGATGCGAAAACAGGAGGGGGGGGGGGGCGTAGGCTAAGTGAGAGCCAAATATTTCAATATGGCGAATTACTTACTCAACTACGAAACAAATAGGAAATGCTAAAAATATATTCAAAAGCATTATATAAACATTCTCACGAATGCTTACAAATAGAAACTCCGTGGCGGTGAGCCCCTATAGAACAGAGCGAAACACATAAAACGGCTTCCACGTGTACCGCGTCTCTGACTACGGACGAACGACGAAATCTGAAAGGCTACTGGACTCCCGAGTCCATACTTACCAGACTATATATGACCTGATGTCAAATGTCAAAGTCGCGAAGACGAGGACGGGCAAAAGAGAGACACATTTGTCAATCATTGTTTGTAAAAGAAAAAAAAAAGCTTATGCTGACGCTGCGTGCATCATTAACGAAGGCGGTTCATAAATGGCGAAGAGAAGCTGGCATCAGGGAATGTGGGTCTGGTAGGGCCGACTGTATTTGTGGCAGAATGAAAGACTGAGAAGAAGGAACAGGCTCCACCTTCGACGACTCGCAAGTGAACAGCCGACTGAGAGGTGAAAGAAGAAAAGAAAAAAAAATGAGCAAGGCAAACGACACAGAATTGTTTGGTACGGTATTAGCAATATAAATATTCAGTGCAATTTATTGCGAGAATCTCGTTTACCCCGGCAGGTACATGATTAGTACATGCCATTTACGTAGCTGTCAAGATATATTGTGCACTTGCACCACGAGACATTGTAAGATGGAGCCAACTAAAACTTTAATTTGTTGCCATTTTTTTTCGCGGAACACTGGGGATGCATTTTTGGCGCACAACATATGTTGGATTCGCTGATCGTTCAGGTGCGCACGCTGATATCTGGGAGGAATACAGATTTTGGCGCCAATATTGGGGATCTTCCCTTGCAAGAAGCTAACAGAGAAAAAGAGAAAATCTTTAGTGTACAAACAGTGAGCTGCCAGAAATATTTTGCGCCTAATTAATAGTCGCTCATGCCACGCTGACGCTCAAGTGTGGTCAAGGCCCTGAGCTCGACAACTGAAAAGCGATCAAAAAAAAAAAAGGAAAAAAAAACAAGCATAGGCCAAGATCAAGAGGGTTACAATAACACTAATAATAATAATAATAATAATTTTAGAGCTTTAACGTCCCAAAACCACTATATGATCATGAGAGACACCGTATATATAGTGGAGGGATACGGAAGTTTCGACATGGTCCTCTTTAACGTATACAGTCAAATCTAAGCACACGGAGCTCAAGGATTTTAGCCTCCATCACGTGCGCCGCGGCCAGTATTCGATCCCTGCGGGGCAGCAGCTGAGCACCATTACCAGACCCCAATGACGGCTCTAAGAGGGATCAAGATGAAAAAGTATAAACACGTAGTAGAAGCACGCATTTGAAATCAATGCGGCCAGAAATTGCAACAGAGACATATATCAAGGGCGCTCGTCCTCTGTCGTTTTCTTGAAGCTGCAGCCACTGTTTTCCACTCCGGTGTAGCCGTCCTTTCGATTGGCCGTATCAATTCTACCTGACTCTTGCGTGCGTGTGCCACTAGAATCGGTCATTGCGGTCAAGTAAAAACGAGGCATACGTACATGCATACATACATACATACATACATGCATACATACATACATACATACATACATACATACATACATACATACATGCATACATACGTCCGTATGTATGCATGTATGTATGTATGTATGTATGTATGTATGTATGTATGTATGTATGTATGTATGTATGTACTGTAAAGTAGTTGTATATGTACTAATACAGCTCGAATGTCCATTTCAAGTGCGTACACCATCCATCATGCTTACAAACTGAGGTCGAGTTTCTGTCAGCATACATCCAAAGTGTCATTGACATTAGTCACATCCACCCATCTGCGCAATCGAGTTCTAAACCTCGCCATTTTAACAACGTAACCAAATATTTCAATATGGCGAATTACTTACTCAACTACGAAACAAATAGGAAATGCTAAAAATATATTCAAAAGCATTATATAAACATTCTCACGAATGCTTACAAATAGAAACTCCGTGGCGGTGAGCCCCTATAGAACAGAGCGAAACACATAAAACGGCTTCCACGTGTACCGCGTCTCTGACTACGGACGAACGACGAAATCTGAAAGGCTACTGGACTCCCGAGTCCATACTTACCAGACTATATATGACCTGATGTCAAATGTCAAAGTCGCGAAGACGAGGACGGGCAAAAGAGAGACACATTTGTCAATCATTGTTTGTAAAAGAAAAAAAAAAAGCTTATGCTGACGCTGCGTGCATCATTAACGAAGGCGGTTCATAAATGGCGAAGAGAAGCTGGCATCAGGGAATGTGGGTCTGGTAGGGCCGACTGTATTTGTGGCAGAATGAAAGACTGAGAAGAAGGAACAGGCTCCACCTTCGACGACTCGCAAGTGAACAGCCGACTGAGAGGTGAAAGAAGAAAAGAAAAAAAAATGAGCAAGGCAAACGACACAGAAATTGTTTGGTACGGTATTAGCAATATGAAATATTCAGTGCAATTTATTGCGAGAATCTCGTTTACCCGGCAGGTACATGATTAGTACATGCCATTTACGTAGCTGTCAAGATATATTGTGCACTTGCACCAACGAGACATTGTAAGATGGAGCCAAACTAAAACTTTAATTTGTTGCCATTTTTTTTTCGCGGAACACTGGGGATGCATTTTTGGCGCACAACATATGTTGGATTCGCTGATCGTTTCAGGTGCGCACGCTGATATCTGGGAGGAATACAGATTTTGGCGCCAATATTGGGGATCTTCCCTTGCAAGAAGCTAACAGAGAAAAAGAGAAAATCTTTAGTGTACAAAACAGTGAGCTGCCAGAAATATTTTGCGCCTAATTAATAGTCGCTCATGCCACGCTGACGCTCAAGTGTGGTCAAGGCCCTGAGCTCGACAACTGAAAAGCGATCAAAAAAAAAAAAGAAAAAAAAACAAAGCATAGGCCAAGATCAAGAGGGTTACAATAACACTAATAATAATAATAATAATAATTTTAGAGCTTTAACGTCCCAAAACCACTATATGATCATGAGAGACACCGTATATATAGTGGAGGGATACGGAAGTTTCGACATGGTCCTCTTTAACGTATACAGTCAAATCTAAGCACACGGAGCTCAAGGATTTTAGCCTCCATCACGTGCGCCGCGGCCAGTATTCGATCCCTGCGGGTCAGCAGCTGAGCACCATTACCAGACCCCAATGACGGCTCTAAAGAGGGATCAAGATGAAAAGTATAAAAACGTAGTAGAGCACGCATTTGAAATCAATGCGGCCAGAAATTGCAACAGAGACATATATCAAGGGCGCTCGTCCTCTGTCGTTTTCTTGAAGCTGCAGCCACTGTTTTCCACTCCGGTGTAGCCGTCCTTTCGATTGGCCGTATCAATTCTACCTGACTCTTGCGTGCGTGTGCCACTAGAATCGGTCATTGCGGTCAAGTAAAAACGAGGCATACGTACATGCATACATACATACATACATACATGCATACATACATACATACATACATACATACATACATACATACATACATGCATACATACGTCCGTATGTATGCATGTATGTATGTATGTATGTATGTATGTATGTATGTATGTATGTATGTATGTATGTATGTATGTACTGTAAAGTAGTTGTATATGTACTAATACAGCTCGAATGTCCATTTCAAGTGCGTACACCATCCATCATGCTTACAAACTGAGGTCGAGTTTCTGTCAGCATACATCCAAAGTGTCATTGACATTAGTCACATCCACCCATCTGCGCAATCGAGTTCTAAACCTCGCCATTTTAACAACGTAACCAACATTCATGTTTTTGCAGGTCATTCGGTTCATGCATTCGTCCACATGATTCTGTGAATTTTGTAAGTTGAGGGAAGTTTGACTGAATAGACAGCAAGTGTATCATATAACATCGCCATATCGCTGAAAGCGTTACCAACACCATTTTTTTCCTTCCGTCCATAGCTTAAAAGATTGAAAAGAGAGAGGAATGCCGACCAAGACCTTTTTCTGGGCGATTACGAAGCACCCACCAAACTCGCTAGGTAACGCCCAGCCAAGGTGAGCACGTGCCGGAACAATCCACGCTTTCAACTTGGGTTTTTTACACCAGCCACGCAACGTCCCCGTATCATAGCGCTGTCAATGAGGGGAGGAGAGGAGGCGCTTTTGCCGCACTGCTCGTGGACTTAGCAGCAGAATCGCGAGCCTGCCCTGCGCGCGGGCTAACGAGCTGCGGCGGCCCACTCTCTGGGCTCGGCTGTGTGCGCTTCCTCGGTGATGGATGAGCGCAATTACGCGCTCAACGCTGGCCAGCCTTTTCACACCTGCCACCGACCGCTGAGAAGAGGCCATCGGGACCGCCCGTGACCACGGCTCTACACCTTGCGGTCCGCAACATCCGTCAGGTACCACATCTATCCTTCCTCCCCGCATCTTCCTGCCACGATGGAACCCGTATACCCTTGTCCAGTTTTCAGGCTTCCCCAGTGTAAAACACGGAAACGCGAAATGAACCTTGTAACCTTACTTTAGTGCATTTATACAAGTACCTAGAGTGCCACAAGGGCATTTTTGCAGGTGTTGACCACCGCTGTTTTTATAACGAGAAATTCTACGACAGCAAAACTTATCCGTAAATTTTGATACGGTGTGCATAAAAAGAAAGCAGACCGATAGAGTTGGGAGGGGGGGGGGGACAATTTTTTACTACTGTTATTGACCCACCACTGCACTAGCGGGCCACAGTATATGTACACCACCAACTGCTGCGAGTTGCGAAAAGGATGCTGCTGCGGAGACGTCAAATTACAGATCTCAAGACTATAGCCGTCCGTGCCTTTTATTATGGTAGCATCGCATGTGCTTCGCACTAGCCTGCAATCTGCTAGACCGACGAACATTGCCACAGGAAGACGAGCGCAAGCAGGACAAAAAAAAAATAGCGGTGGTCACATATTGACGAGCTGGGCCGATGGAATTGCAACCTTCAGCGGTAGTTCCACTGTGGCCGAACAAGGCGACGTCTAAGACTCGGCGGGCATGGCTGCAGCAGCAGCGGCCGCCTATATTTACGCGCTGGAAACACCTTGAACACACACCGAAGGAGGTCTCTCATTCTGGTCCAAATGTGGGCGCGAGTAATGGGCGAGCGCCCGTCTCCGAGCGACGCATCTTTCGCGAGCACGTTTTCCATAGGTCATTGGTCGCGAAGCTTAACGCCCATTACTGGCACGTGCAGCAGTGTGCATCCGGGTGCATTGTTTTCGGGCAGCCGATCCTCCGTGGAATACGCACAATGGGATGATTGTGAGTATGTGTGTGTAAGAGAGAGCGGGCTAGCAGGGGGCTCAAAATGGATCGTGTCCTTGCCGCTCCATCCAGAGGAGCGCCGCCGCAGCGAGCGATCGCGCGGCCATTTCGCTCCAGTGACCGTGCTCACCCCATTTTCAACTGAGCGGCCTCCGCACATACTACCCCTCCTGAGCGGGGCGTCTGCTTTTGGGGCGAAAAGTGGTCCGAACAATGGGACAAATTGCAGTGGTGCCTTTATCGCGGCAACGGGTGCCCCCTCATCACGGGCTCCGAGGTTAGCAAAACGCCCGGTGGCTGCTGTGGGCCCTCCGTGCCCCGCTGTTGGCGGCCCTGGTGATTGCGGCTCATTGTCTTGGGTGAGCTCGTTAGGCGCGGAAACGCGATAGCGCGCGCGCTCTGGCCCTGATCAGGCGCGCGAGCTTGTCGTGCTCTGAAAACCGCCATTACTCGAAGATGTCCCGCGAGCGCGTCCATTTTTCACCGCAGGAGGCAAACTCGTCACGCTTTTCAGCGAAACCGCCACTAATTACTGCTGGCGCTGGCCGCCACATCGAAAGCCACACGCGCGTCACGGGCCGGTCTCTTCGTGCATCTCTCCGGCACGTTCTGCAGCCTGAGAATGTAATGACGCCCGAGAAAATAACGGCACGCATGCGGCATGATGACTCTTTTGCGAGCCGCGCCACGTTTAGGGCTAACAGACTTTAAGGAAATAAGTTATGGCGTGCATGGACAAACGGACGCGCGCGAAACATTGTTGCGGAACTGCTTCGTTGTTGCCGCTTAAAATTTACCCCATATCCTGCCGGCAATCAGGCAATGCATGGTTCGGGCCATTTGAATTTCCTGATCTACGCAAGGTTCGATATGACGCGTTGGTTTGCCGAAAATAGCGTTATATACCTATGGGAGTACTTGCTGTTTGCGAGCTTTCCTGAACATTTATACTGAAAGGAAAGGATGCAATTCACGAGAACGAGGCACGCAATGCGCCCCGCTGATGTGCGGCTCTCACTTTGCAGCTGCTCTGGCTGCAAGTGTCGGCAAGATATCAACGGGTGCGGATGCGCACACAAAACAGTCAACGTACACCAACAACGAGTCATAAGTCGGGGCGCTTGCTCGAAGGCAGCATCCGCAAAATCTATGGAGGATCCCTTTAGCCGAATTGCTACGCGCCTCCTATATGTGTGCGCATATATAAATTTACAGTGGAGAGACTAATAAGGGGCACCTCTTGGCGCAGCAGAACTTCATCATTTTTGCGCACGCGTTCAGTGATACGACGTGCATCGAACAAGAAATGAATAGGAGGTACGAAATTTGCGCAAAAGCCGGATTCGCGTTTGCCCTGGCAACATTATGCTTAACGAAAAAATTCACCCTGTGCATATAATGTCTGGCGACATATATAGTTAGCCATGATTGATTGATATGTGGGGCTTAACGTCTCCAAACCACCATATGATTATGAGAGGCGCCGTATAGTGGAGGGCTCCGGAACTTTCGACAACCTGGGGTTCTTTAACGTGCACCCAAATCTGAGCACACGGACCTACATCTCCACCTCCATCGGAAATGTAGCCGCCGCAGCCGGGATTCGATCCCGCGACCTATAGTTAGCCATGAAATTGCAGGTGCCATGCATTAACAGAGCCTAAATTGCACCCATTTCCTTATAAGCGCCAACATAACTTAAACACCATATGATAAAAAAAATTGCGTTCCGAAAACATTTGTCTCTGGCTGTACAGCCACTGTTAACAAGTCGAACAACACGCACCTCACCCATTCTCTGGCGGTTTCCGTACATGAAGCATTTCTTAGCGCGGTCAACAAGAAAGCAGTATATATAACCTCTTAGTCCTGTGGCAAACTTGAATGGGAATGACATATAGTTCAAATTCATGTAATCGTATATGGTTGCAAGATGTACTCATTGCCAGTTTATCACGATTTTGCACCAACAAAATTTTTATTACATTGTGCAACGGCACTCCCCTCTGATGCTTACAGCAAACGTGTAGACGTCTATCAAAGCCACGTCTCTCACGTTTGCACTTCATCTTCACAGTCTGGACACTCAGAATGTTCGTTTAATGTACGAATGATGCGGCCGATCACGCTCTCTCAAGTCTTCCGGAAAACCACAACGAACAAGCAATAATTGCCACGGTTATTGAGTTTATGAGGTCTACTGTGTGTCTGGAAGCTAGTAGGCTCAACGGAAAGCGGTTCCGTAGTTGTTATCGAGCTGGCTGATAGGAGCCCGCACTCTGGGAAAAAAATAGCAAACCGGCTGATATTTTCAGTTCGAGAATTAATGCGATGGACACCACCAAGCGCATATAGGCAACTTATCCATCGGCCTACCACGATATGCGTGTGCGCAATACTCAATATAGCACCCTAAAGCATTGCTTCCCTGTTCCCGTTACACTTCCCTATAGAACTGCAAAAAGCTACAGATGATTACAAGCACGTGCTTTCTGCTCACCGTCTTTTTCACCCATATAGTGCAGAAATACTCCGTTATAAGTGACTGTCGACCTTCAAGCTTTGTTCAGGCCGAAACATAGCTAGATGCGATTCATTAAAAAAAAAAAACGCAGAATTAAAGCACAAATAAAATGCACAAGACGCATGAGAACTACCCCCCTCCCCTTTTCTTTCTGTTATTTCTTGCTTTTTTTGTGTTGCCTCCCGCTTTGCTCACCAGTCACAATTGCAAGGCCTGATACCGAAAAGGAGATGATGGCGTATAACAAGCATATAGTAGTACACATCCACACTGCCAAGAGTATAGCCAACATCCGAGCAGATACGGAACGCGATTCGCGTATCAGTAATCGGCGGGTTTCTCTACGCTCACGCTGCGAAGGGATTTGCACGATATATCTTTCTAAGGGCACATTCTCATTTCTTTATTCTGGTTATCCTCTGAGGGGTGCCGCCTGCGAAGGCGATCCTGCTGGAGGCTCTACCGACGCATCCTGAACGCACCTTCATGTCGGGTTTGTGATAGGCGTTGATGCGTTCTCCGCCTCACGCTGACAAGGGGGCCGAGCGTTTAACACGCCGGGGCCGATTTGAACGCTTCCGACAGAATCATCATCACGATGAGGAAGCTAGCGAGGCGGCGACATTGGCGGTTCAGTGCCGCTCCATTACAGGCCCGGGGCGTTTCATCTTGAATACTATATATACGCACGTGTGAAGATGACGGTCTCTTGTCGAAAAAAAAAAAAAAAACTCATCGCTGAAACCGTGGGCAGGGCGTCCGAAGGACGCTAAAAAGCGTGCCGTAATTAGAACTGTCAATCATGCTTAAATAGAGCCACGGCTAACGAGAAACAAATCGGAGGGAAAACAAAACAAGGAAAGGACAAAAGGCGGAGTGCCTTTTTTTACGCCGCGTCCGAGAGTAAAGAGCGAGGCGCCCTCCGAGAACTCGAGCCGCCGAGTCCCCGTCACGGATACAGCTGATGAAGTTTGCGCTTGGAAAAGTTTATCGCCGCTTTCTTTTCCCCTTTCGTTCC
Source organism: Rhipicephalus microplus (assembly GCF_013339725.1). Classification (NCBI taxonomy): domain Eukaryota; kingdom Metazoa; phylum Arthropoda; class Arachnida; order Ixodida; family Ixodidae; genus Rhipicephalus; species Rhipicephalus microplus. Next base: position 110,807,826 of record NC_051172.1, read on the forward strand.
TGCGAAGCTAATTGCGGCTTACTGCGACCGCGACCTGCTTGTCACGCACGCCCAAGGAGAAGAGTGGCCAACGAGCTTTTTTTTAAATAGAAGACCTGCTACTAAGGTGCGAATACCTTTGGTTGCGTTCTTTTCTTTAGCACCTCGGCAATGTTTTACAGCGAGCTCAATGAGAAGTCCACTTTAGGAACCACGTCTCTCATTCGAACTGAGAGAACACGGAACGAATATGGTTGATGAAAGATTTCCCATGCATGCAGAACTGATACTTTGCTGAATTGCACTCAGTTTCTGTGAAATGTAGACTCGTTAAACTGACGTAGCCAGAAAATTTCGGTGTTGGAGGGGGGTACAAAGCTCCCTCTCCCCCCCCCCCCCAAAAAAAAAGAGGCACACATAAAGACGTATGAGCGAATAGACATAAGATATATTTGAACCCAACCCCCCTCCCAAAAAAAAATTCTGGCTATGCCTCTAATTCATTACTAATTAGGAAAAAGTCATTGTCGGAACACGGCTGAAGCAATGAATGCGAAAGCAGTACATCGGGGTGTTATACGAAGTAAGGCTAGGAAATTTGGAAAAAATACAAAATGTAGTGAACATGGTCAATTGTGCTTGAATTGACAGTAATTTAGTAACCACCATATCTAAACAGGTGTTGTTGTGAATATATAGCTGGCTGCGTCACATCCGACAGGAGGCGAAGTCCAAGCTCGGCGTCGAGAAACGTGACAAGTCATTGGTTTTCACGAGTCGAAGTACATTAACGTGGATGTCTCCATGTGATTATCGCAGGTAGATACTGTATAGGCACACTGCACGATAGTTGTGCAGCAGGAAGTTCATAACGTCAGTCTTCGAAGGTTCTTGGTGAGATGTACACTGTTGCGACAATGACACCGTGCGATGTTTCAACGGTGCAAGCGTCACGACAATGGGGCAGCGAGTTCAGTTTGATCGTCTAAAGTGAAAATGGCGGTGCGCATTTCGATAGGATCCGAATTCACAGGCCCGACAGGACCACCAACTACCCGAATAGTCCTGGACTTGATGCGAGCGATTTCTTCTGTTGCTTCAGAGTGAAAGTGGAGCCAGAGACATTTTGAAATGTCCCTTTCATCCAACTGTATGTGCTTCAGTGTATACCCACCCCTACAATGATCAAGTTGTCGGACACGTCAATGTTTAGAGAAATCATGTCTTGTCGAAACAGAGCACATGCTTTGTCCAAGAATGTTTCTTTCAAGTCAATTGACAGTAAGCCAGTGGTAAATGTTTCATACATAGTTCGCCGTTAGTGAGGCAGACAGTATGAGCGGCGTGGCTTTGATGGTTAATGCAGCGCGCTGAGGAGCCAGAGTGTCACTGGTTCGAATTCACGGTGGGCGGCTTGGTATTCTCCCGATTTATTTTGCCCTGTGCATTTAATAAATATATACATACATATACATATCCAGGAAATGACGGCCACGGCGAAAATAAGCCGATATATTTGCTATCGCAATGAAGCGGAAAACAGAAAACATCGCCAGCTGTTGAGCCCGTCAAACGATATGTGTAACGTGGCCAAAACAAAGTCAGCCAGACTCGGTTCGTTGATAACAAAAGAAAACTGATTTGCCGAGTTGCACGTATAAACCGGTATGTCATACAGGCTCAATGCATTTTTACGGAGGCATTACTAAACAAACGAACGGTAATATTCAATAATTCAATAATTCAATAATTCTCTTATTTTTTTTCAATTGATGAGTAGTGAAAGTTTAGTAGGAATGAGTCGTGAAAATTTGGTAGGAATGCTCTACAGGTAAAGAAGAACGAACTGATTACTTCTGACATAACTGTAAAGCTGCGGAAATGATATAGGACGCCGAAAATACTTTATATACAGTGAAGAGCTTCTTGAACGAATGCAAGGGTTTGTGATGCATCGTCAGAATGACCGGCGCAAACTGACGACTAACATTAAAATACTCAATAGACACTTGATGCACATATTTTAGCAAGGCTGTCAGTTCACAATGTGCGGACAGTATTACCAAAGCGCGCAAAATATGACGAGGATTGCGAACATAAACTGACTTCCGATAACTAGTAGTGCATATTCCCGACGGGCACCAAGACGTTTCAAGGTAGGTCGAGAAAAAAAAAGAAAAAAGAAAGGACCTAAATATGGATAAAAAATGCAGTTAAGAGGTAAATTTTGAACGTGTCTGTCATAAAAAAACACAAGAAAATGATGAGAAGTTTCCATTAAATTGCACAAAGCTTGGCACAGCGAAACATAGGCCCGTCGCCGTTCACTGGGACACTTGTGTCTGTGTATAGCTGAACGGCATATAGCTTCTCTGTTTATCTTTAGTTTTCTCTTATTTTTCTGCTTCATTCATTTATCTATGTTTCTTTCTTTTTCCTTCCTGCATTTATCTCTCTTTCCCTTTCTCCTTTTCTCATTCGCTTACTCTTTCATTCTACATACTTTTTCTCTCTCCCCATTTCTTTCTTTCTTAATTTGATTTCATCTCATTCTCTATGTTTCCCTTTCTGCAGTTGTTTCTCTCTATATATCCTTTTCGTTACATGCTGTCTTTCACTCTCTCCCTTTCTGCATTGCCTTAATCTCACGCTCACTTCCATATTCTGCCCCATTTTTATAGACGGTTTAAATATTCCAAACGTTGTACCCCAGAAAACTTCCGGTCACCTCATTTAACAGCTCCTAACGTCGAAACTAAAAGCACGTTTTCAAATGCCTTTTAAATGTAAGAATAGCCTCTCTTTAATTTCTCAGATAAAATAAAAGTGCGTAAAGTTCAAGGGAATGTTTAATAAAGTACAAGGGAACGTTTATTTGAATATGTTTTGCCAAATAAGGGAAAGAAAGTGTATAAAGTCAGCGGGCTATTTTCTAAACCACTTCTTACCCACCGATGCTATTAAAGGGGTCCTCTAACACTATTCAAGCACCCATGTTTTATTTGTGGGTTGTGTAGACTAAAGTACAGACAGACTAATGCAACAAGAACAGCAGTGATAACAGCATACAGTCTGAAGTTATTCGACATAGAAAATTCAAAATACAAGAAAAAAATGCCAACCCTCAACTCGATTTTTTCGGGGTCACTTGACCACATTTTACTCCCCCATGACGTCGGAAGACTGCCCCAATGAAATAAGCAGGAAGAACCTACGTAGGGGAAGCTCGCATCCTATTTTGCTTGTTTTTTTTTAAGTAATGTTGACCTCGTGTTTAACGCCTGGCTTGCGAGAACGTGAGCGGCAGCTACTGTGTCGAAGCAAGGCATTTTCTGCAACATACGGAGTCACTTCCTCCTCTTATTCTGAGAAAGGAACTTGTGGATCGACCAGGACAGCGAAGTACTGTTGACCCTTCGCGCATTGTTCGGTGAGCCACCCGACGGACAACAATGGTGCACTGCACGCCTTCAACAGTGCACGTGCGAAAAGAGACAGCTCGCAAACTCCCAAAAGCAAGAAGAGAGACGAAAAAGAGAGAGGGGGGACACGCGTAATCCAAACATTCAGTGGCGAAATGGCAGCCAGCGTCTCTGTCACGCTTTGTAGTCGCAGTGACCTTTTTTTTTTGTTGTTGTGGCCGCGTCAGTTCCAAGGTTCGATGAAAAAGCACAAAGAATAAAAATGAAACAGCTTAGTAACCTCAGTTGTGATCTTACACTAAGATCACTTACAACGTTACATTTATCCAATCATATAGCGGCAACCTTCCAGCGTCACTTCCGCCCGCAAAGTTCTGGCGAGCGCCACTACGTGGTGATGTGGTCGGCAGCGATGTAGCGACTTTATTTCGTGGTTAAAATACTAATCATTTGATATCGGCGATTAGACCTACGCTAAAATTATCTACAGCTACTGGTCTAGGCAAACCACAAATAAAAAATAGGTGCTTCAATAGTATTGAAGGGCCCCTTTAAGGCACATCGGTGGACAAAACCGGATGTCATCAAGGGGCTGTGTTTTTAAGCCCGAACCACACGTACGCTGCCCGAGCGCTTCAGCGCGCGCGCCCCGGGCGCGACTCGGGAGGAATGGCGATTTACACCCACACACTACGCGCGCAGGCTTACCCCAACCAGGCGAGAATAGGCGGGTGGCGGCCACGTACTGAGCTGTTTGTGAGCTTCGAAGTGATTTATATGAACTTGACCACCCTCCGTAAGTCCAGCTGGTGCCGGACAGAGCCACACCGCACCACTTAGCATGGCCAAACAAACATGAGTGCGTGCACTGCACATCGCTGCTACGCGGTCGACGCGACGTGCACCACCGGCAGGCACGCCAAATCCACTGCGACGTGATCGAGCCCAACGAGTGCTGCTGATGAAAACTATTCAGCACTACAAAGTTTGGCCAGACGATCACGATTACACCAGACTAGAGTGCATGGTTTGCATCGGTGTACGATGTGAACGACGCGTTGTGCGAAATAGAGCTAGCAGTCATGTATTGTGGCGAAACATGTATGAATAAAGCTCGTAAATGAATACTTGCGGCTGTGAGTGTACTTGTCCTGTATGTAGGGATGTAAAATGTGAACGAAAAGGAAAAAAAAGGTAATCTAAATTAGTTCCCACACGCCGGCTAGGTCGATGCCTGTATACAGCCGAGGCAACGTTTCGTATCTGCAGAACTCCAAGTGCGGCCAGCGCACAAGACGCGCGCCGTCTCAAGGCCAAAATCAGCGACACGTCATGAAATGACGATAAATATATGTACAAATGTTGCACGCCCTGACATATGTTGAAGAGTTGCAGATGTTTATAGAACCAGTTGTTCGCACTTGCATGCGTACACTAGAAGCTGATATAAAGCGCTGATGCTATAGCGAGGATGCTGGCCCTGGACACTGCTGCCTAAATCAAATTCAGCGCATGACAACTAACCACGATTGACGTTAACCCGACGTGACGACTGTACCAAAGGAGTACATATGAAATGTCTATGAAATTGGGTAGGCAGCACTGCAACCAATATTGACGTTTCACGAAGATTATCGTCTATTTGAAAAGTAGTTCCGAGACCTGGCGTAGCTCTGTGGTAGAATGCTTCATTTCCACGCAGGATGCTTGGGTTCGATTCCAGCTGGGACCCTGACATGTATTCTCTGCATTCGTCGGGTAGACGCTACCCATGTCGCTACCCATGGCGAGCGTTCTTAACGCTCACGCGTTCAAATTTGCATGTTCTCGTCGTGCCTGGGTAGACACAAAGTGTCAATCACCTGTGGCACATACCCGCCCGTGGGTACGTGCCATTGTCTGACGGGAAGTGTTTGACAACGTACGCGACGGGATTGAGACATTATTCATGTCTTGACCAACGCGTCATTTTCGTCAAACCATCTTATCCTCCTATGCTAACTTTGGTTCACGCCAAGTTACGCGGGTGACCAAGAAAGCACCAAAACGTACACGCAGATAGATAGATAGATAGATAGATAGATAGATAGATAGATAGATAGATAGATAGATAGATAGATAGATAGATAGATAGATAGATAGATAATCTGAAAGCCGCCGAAGTTTGCTGAGAAATGCTTTGCATTTAAAAAACGACTGCTGGCACTGCACAACCATTCACTGGCCACCACTCCTTTATAGCATCGTTAAAGGCCTCTATAAAAATATTGGCCGCTAACAATTGCCAACAGTCACATAAAGCGCGGGTCTTAAGCTCAGCTCAGCCAGCGGACCTCAGCTATAGCTAGGCACTGGATCAATCGCGCGTTCGGAACTCAGTCAAGGGCGTCTTTACTTGGCTTTCGCTTGACGTTGAAGGCAACGCCCCTTCATTCGATAAATAAAGCTATTAAAGACTAAATAAAAATTAAGCATTCCCAAACCATACCCCATTACGCAACATTAACGCGATACTCCCCCCACTCTGTGACGCATTTACTCGAGTTGCTCCCCGTGGGAAGAAGTGGGCGGCATTTTCTTTCTTCGGCCTCCTCCCCACCCTCAAAACACTGCTTCGCTTTGTGCTTCCCCCTTGCTATAACGCCAGACAAATTGGCGCATTTGTCACGGAACGAAACAGAAGACGACGACACAGAGCGCGATGCCAGCTCATGGTGATCATAATTTCGGGTCACAATAATTTACACCAAGCTAGAACAGCCTCGCTGTTAGAAGTTTCGAATTCTTCGCGAAAGTACTTGCGGTGTGGGGAATCAAATCAGCACTGGGGCGGTTCCTAACAAAGAGCTGAAACCAGTATTCACGTTTTTCTTTATACCTCAGTCACTCTCTATCAAGAGTTTCCAACAAACGGCCCGCGGCACAGGTAATAAAATGTCATTGACCTAGTTAAATGGTATTCGCATTAAGTGCTCACCTATTTCAACTATGAACGTTCTGGTGGGTAAGCTAGAGAAACGGGACTGGTCTCAAACATTTTTTTAGGTATTCTACGCGGCCATCATGCGTTGAAACGGTATACCTCGGAACAAGATATCTATATTTCAAAACCGTCCCCCAGATTTGAGTAATTTTGGAAAGCACCGATGAGTTTCTCGAAGCCTCACACCAAACCTCCTTCAGGATTATTCTCTACATGAGATAAGGGAAAGACGTAGCTTCAAAAGGCAGCGTTGAGGGATTTTACCCCCTCCATTTCAACCTTCTGTCCCGACCCATGCGGGACTAAATAAATTTTCTGATTGCGGCCCGCTAGCTGAGCTGAGCTTAAGACCTTCGCTTTATATGATTGCTGGACATTGCTATAGCAGTCAACATTTTTATAGAGGCATTTAACGATGAATTGAAGGAGTGGTGCACGCTTGCATTGTTAGATGCTTTCAACGAAGAAAATAGTCCAAACAACCAATAGCGGAGCAGCAGATTTTTGATCTCGGAACGAGGTGAAGCGCAGGATCGATTTCAGTTTGATAAGCAGGTAGTTTAGAACGACAAAAACCTAGCTAATTGATTGTTAATGATTCACCATAAAAGAAGGTAAGAAGTGTTTTGTGGTGAAGCTGGGAGTCATGAGAGAGGTAGGGAGATGGATATGGATGATTAGTTGCCCTATTCAATGAAGTGAATAGGGCAACTATTCAATGAAGTGAGGCGGGGGTAGAAAAATAGGAATAAAATAAAGATGAGAATACAAAAGGCACACGCACACAATATAATGTTCGTGGAACGGGCATATACGATTTTGGTTTCGGTGGCACTGTTCGAGAGATGACTGAAGTTTCATGACTCTTGCGCAGTATATATGAATAAGTGGTGCTGTTCAATTCTGCGCAGAATCCAGGAATGTTGGGCGATTAAACCGGCGCAGGTCCTGCCTCGCTCAGTCGTTAGAAGCGAAGAAATGGGTGTGTACTTCCCCGGCCCTGTCAGTGAAGGACAATGCGCAGAAGGAGGCAACGGTCACGGAACTAATGGGCATGAGCGCATCAGAGTGAATTTATAAAAGTTTCGCGCTGACTCAGTCTACTTGTAAAAAAAAAAAAAAAACACTCCCCGGTGGATTGAAGAATCGAAAGCGGCGGCCGGCTATCCGAGGACCGTAAACGTCGGAAAGTCGCCGCTGTTCTCCGAGAATGCTATAAGTGAAGCGGGCTCATGGGAAAGTAAAACATCCGCGAGAAAATGCCTGATAGTCACTGTTCACAACTCATTTCTTCCTTTTTTATTTGACATTGTTGTACTTGCTTCGGTACAACTCACGATGGTGTCGATTGCATGGTGTACACACTCTTTAGTGCTGAGTTCCTTCTTGGGAAACCAACTTTGTACTGTAGCCTCCTATCATGCCACACGCTATAGCCAGTGATGCTATAAATGTGCACCATCTCTTACAAAACAGGGAATTTTCTAAAGAAGAGCTGACGTCCGTTTCTGGGACAGACTTTCTCGTGCCCATTCCAGTCACTGTTGATGCTTGTACGTTTCGGCGTTCTTGGAGAGTATATCGATAACATCGTGTCCACGGCCGTGGGGTTCGCCACAAGTGGCGCGGCTTGCTGCAATTATATATAAAAACATACAACAGGATCGATTTCTTTTACTACGTGAAGACGCAGTATTTCCAGTCTGGCGACACGTGACGCGGTGCTAATACCCCGGTCGAACAGGTTGGAGTGGCAGGCCGAAACCGTCTTTGCGTGTGGTCACGCAAAGGAGATTGTTGCAGCGGTGTATACACTCAAGAAACTGTCCCTGCAGTGATTGCATCGATGCGCACATGCGTGTCTTCGTTGCGAGGTTCCTTGAAAAGCCGCACAAGAGCTCAGTCCGCGTCATGCGTTTGCTCAAATGGCGAAGGACAGTCAGCAGCTCTTCAACCAGGCACAAGATTGAACCCTAAGATATCGATGAATAAGACTAGGGCGACGCTATTGCCAGAGGCGATTGTGCTCCAATGCCTGCTGCTCAATAGAGGGTGTCGATTGCCAGGTCATAAAGGTATGGCAATATTATATATATTGCAGTGACACTGTGAAATGAGAGCGTTTGATAACCCTGTCCTTATACGAAGGCACGAATTCAGCCTCCCCCATGCCTGGGAACGTAAAACACAATTCTTTTGTCTGAAACGTATATATACAAACTTACGTGAAAAAAGGGTGAAGAAAATTTTATCTATATGGATGACATGCATACCATGCGCGATCCATAGACCATTGTCCTATTTGGCACTGCAGCATTCAGAAAATGTGTATGTACGTTGCTCAGAACTGCTAGAGGAGGGTAGTTCATGGTTTGCGCGATTTTTTATGCATATGGCAAACAAATACGACGAGACAACGCGAAAAATAGTTTTACTATACAGGCAACTTTGCCACAAGACACCTGCCTTCTGGAAACAGTGTAAAGAGAAAGCAAATAACTGATCTATTTGTCCGTACCGATGGTAGAAGTCGTCCAACGTAGCTTTCTGTATAGAAAACAAGAGAAAAAACACACAAAGCACAGAACGATCTGTGTGTTTTTCTATTGCATGCATCTTTTTAGCGCCTGCAAGGTAATATTTTTGCGAATCGCACCAAGTTGCCCAAGAAGTTTCAATAGAGCCAGACGAAGCTAGATCAAATCAATGCTTTTGGCGCTTCGCAGGCAGAGTATAGTTTTCATGGTTACAGACAATGTCAAACGCGAAGATGCTGAGTTTAACATATCTTACCTCCCCCTCTCTCTCCCCCACCCCTCGATTTTTCTTTGTAACTGTCATCGCGACAGCCTACCCAACATATAAACTACTTACACGCCCTAACTGCAACCCTTAAATGCCCTTTGTTCTCGAGGGGAGAACGGCTTTTTGCAGTATAAACAGGAAATTTTGCATCACGTTACGCATGAATGCCGTTACAAACGCGGTTTCTATTGCAGATGACGTGCGTGCAGGAAATCACTTGGATGACACGAACGATTCAACTCTTGGAACAGAGGTACAAGATCATCAACGTGGACCAGCGTACCAGATGCGATTGCCATGATGAAGCGACCTTTCTTTAAAACCTTTCAGGGACCGAAAATGTATACGGTCAGGCTTGGGCTGTGTCCTTCTTTAACAATCATTTCCTGACGACAATATCGAGGTAGCCTTCACAGTTTTTGTACAGATGGGAGCTAAATGCATATGAAAGTAGCACCTCATTCCTATAGTGATGCGTAATAGTCAAAAGCTACATGAAGCTTCTGTGAGCTCATATAATTTATTTTATAGGGGAGGGAACAGGAGGGTGTCATATTTACAGAGTACCGTTAGCTGGCTGCGCAACTTTTTGAGGATGACAATGGAGGGGAAAGCGAGCATGAGACCACATCTAATACCCGTGCCACACGGGCATAGAAAATGACATTTGGTGGCGAAGGCCTTCAGTTCCCGAATGACATTCGTTTCGCCGGCGCTGCTACACGTCCAAAGCGAATGACATTTGACTTGATGATGTCGATCACAGCACCTTCCAAGTGAGCATTGAGTGAATAGCAATAAAAAAATTAAGAAGCATTTACAAGCTTCATACACATCAGATAATCATCAAATGTAGAAATAAGCGTATTACGCTGTCCTAAGTTTTAGTTTCTTGCTGTGTTTTACAACGTTGCAGCCGACTGTAGCAACCTAAGCCAACACTAGTCAGATCCACAGCGTAAATAGACACAAAAATTGACAAGCGTTTCATTATCAATACTTTATTTTCTTCGTCTAACGTTCAAACCATCTTTTTAAGACTTTAGTGCAAATAAAAGACGGGAAATTTCATTTTTAGCTCAATATGATTTGTTTTATATACTTTCAGGTAAATCGCACTTCGCGAGCTGTGTCGTCGAGAGTAGGCATTTCTCAGTCAACTGAGTTGTGGCGAAGGCAGTTGGTGGCGAATGGCATTCGAATGGCATTCGGATGAATGCCATTTTGTTCGCCCGTGTGGCACCGCGCGAATGGCAATAAATCTGAAGGCATTCGGGGGTAAATGCCATTTTTCTGCCCGTGTGGCACGGGTATAAGGCAGTGTCCACTTTTTTCCACAATGCTGAGAATAACAAAACCCATGGCATGTTTTCGCAGTAACCAAGCGGTATTTCGAGCAACGGACTGCGCATGTCACAGGAAACAATGTAGATATGCGGACTTAGCGTTGTGCTGTCGGCTCCAAATAAGATGGGAGTCTACTATAACAAAACTGACGAGTCGTCAATCATAGTGAGTAGACGGAAGTGCCACCAAAGGACTCTCATTCATTATAGAGATCATAATATAAATGCACGCTGGTTGGTTGCAGCTATTTTGATCATCGTTTTCGATGACGCGAAACAAAGACAGATGAGTGTTTGTCGTGCGCACCAACGTGCTTCTCTCACACCGTAAGAGCCATGCTCCATAATACAGTAACGAGCAGTTTTTTTTTTTTTTGTTTTCAATTTCGCGAACCGACATGGACGCCCAGAACCACATGCCTGGTTACGTTGTTAGTAAGCCCGGCAGAGTGCACCTTCAAATTCTGGGTTCGCGAAACCCCACGTTAAATAACATATGCACAGACGCGACTAAACTAACATGATTTCATATCCACTGTCAGTTACTTCACCTATTGTCGCGCATCTTCTAGATGCCTCAACGACACGTGATCGAAGTTTCCCCTCCATGCACCCAAGTGGTTGATGAAAATCGTGCTCAACACGCTTACATTGACATACACACCGCTAACGCAACAGCGCGAGTTGCCGCGGACTCGCGAAATTCGCGCGCGTCAATGCACGACCGCGGGTGGCACGTGCGCGCGGACCAAGCGGGAGCAAAAGTTCACGTTTTGCTCAGACTTGGTGGACAGCGACGCGCGCTCACCTGGCGACGGAGAAGCGTCCAGCGTAGACGGGACTCGACGCCGGCGGCGGCTGTCCGGCTGCGCGGGCCACGGCCATGACGCCGTTCACGTCGCGCTTGCGGCCGGCGGCGGCAGGCGACAGGTCGAGCGTCTCGGCGCCGTGCTCGCCGGCGCTCGCCGTGGCGCTGGGCGAAGTGCGGCGGCGCTCGGTGCGCAGCACCGCGCTCCGGGGCCGCTCGGTGCCGTCGCGGCCCGAGGCCGCCAACGGCAGCTCGGCCCGTCGGGAAAACAGCACAGCTTCCCACGGCGTCCACCGGCCCTGATCGTGGCACACTTGCACGCTGAGGGGTTCGCGCGCGCGCTCCGACAAGGTCCACGGAGCCGCCGCCGGCGCGTAGCAGAGCGCGGGCTCCACCGTTGAGGTCGACGGTCCTCACGCCGCCGCACAGCTTCTCCTGCCACCTTCAATCCGCCGTGCCACCACACCGGCAGAGCAACTGCAACCGTCGCACGCTTCAGCCCGGCAGCCCGAGCGGGACTGGCGCGGGCGGTGCCGCCGCCATAGGGCGCTCCCCCTCGGGAGAGACTCCTCCTCCTGCCGCCCCCCGCGCCGCTGCGCACACCACCTCGCGGACACGTGGAGCGCGCCACGTGCGCCCCTCGCCCGTGCACCCTCTTCCGGGGTACGTCCTTCGGCCGTCCGGCCTTCGCCGGGACAATTTTCTCTCTCGCTTCAACAGCACCGAAAAGAATTGGATGCTTCCTCCGTCGTCCGTGTCGCCTTATGGCAGATAGAAATTAGGTGCCTTCTAGAACCATTACCACCACCTCTTTGTGTGTGCGTAATCAAACAATGGTAACCAACTGCTGAAGTATCTGCAACTGCCACGACTGATTGCTACTCCTTTAGAGTAACTTACAATGAGTAACTGTACGTCTCAATGGATTTGTCGCCTGAGAGGGCACTCTAAAATTATCTATACAAACGCTCACAAGAGGGACATGCATGTTTAGATGGATGTAGTGCCGTAAAAAACGCAATTAAAAAAAAACACTAATTTTTACTACTGTACTAGTGCTTTCTGAATATCTCGTTGGTTTTGTTTCCGGATCAGTGCTGAACTTTTAGATCAAAGGTGCAAGATGGCGGCAGACTCGAGAATCGATCTTTAATCAAGAGAGCCTCCCTGGGCAGACTTCGTCTATTTGTCTGGTGCCACACACTTCGTGAGGTACGCCATCCTGCGATTGCGTCTAAGCCAAGACACGTCAGCTTTCAAGTGAAGCTTAGACATGCGATTGCCTCAACAGACCCAGAGTGCTTTACAAGTTATTTGGTTCGACGCAGCATGGCGTTGTCAAGGAAAATCGGTATACTCAAGGCGAAACTTTTAGGCGCGAAAAAAATTTACTACCACAGGTCAAAGAGATCAGCACATAGATAAGCAAAACCAAATGCACAATAAAATTAGAAAAAAGAACGTTGTACCGGTACACGGAACGAAAAGGATAATTGATTGATATGTGGGGTTTAACGTCCCAAAACCACCATATGGTTATGAGAGACGCCGTGGGGGAATGCTCTGGAAATTTCGACCACCTGCTTTTCCTAATGTGCACCTAAATCTAAGCACAGGCCCTACAGCGCGAGACAGACGTGCGATTTTTCGTGCGATGCGGCGTGCGGTGCGACGATGTGACAGCTGGAAGTTGTGACGTTGCGTGACGTTTCGTGACGTATCATCGCAGCGCCGCGTAGCTGGTGCGGTGCGATGATCAAACCGGCCAGATATCTTCGTCGCCACATCACACCGCCGCATGGCAGCAGCCAATCACAGCGCGAGCAGACGTGTGACGTCACGCCGCTAGTGGCGCCATCTCCCTGTAGCCGCTCCGATCACCCGTGATCAAGGCCAGTTAAAGCGAGTCGATGGAGCGGTGAGAGCGTGGATTTGCTGACATCGCCGATTTGCTGACATCGCGACAAACATCGAGTACATTTCCCTGGTGACGTGATATTATTGCGGATTGGATAAAGTGTTGTTTGAAGTGTGCCATTTCTGCACGACAACGCCTGATTTAAAACCGTTAGCGAGACCGGAGATTGTGAGCAGCGATGCAAGGTCATTTCGCAGGTATACACACGGCTACCAGCGTTTCTGCGATGGTCACCTTCGCTTCCACCTTTACTCTTCACATCGATGGCATCGAGAAAGTAATAGCGTATGCAAACGCCTTACATATGCCTAATAGTGTTGTCAAAAACAAGCGCTCGATGACGAGCTCGCGTGTGAATGGCGTAGGCGACGGCCGGCGCCCGCCACGCTTTAGGCGTATACCTGTCGGAGTCGTCAATAATCAGCTGTTACCGCTGTCGCGACGTGCTTGTCATTCACGAAGACGTTTTATTCATTATTTTTATGGAGCCCCGCCGCGGTGGTCTAGTGGCTAAGGTACTCGGCTGCTGACCCGCAGGTCGCGGGTTCGATTCCCGGCTGCGGCGGCTGCATTTCTGATGGAGGCGGAAATGTTGTAGGCCCGTGTGCTCAGATTTGGGTGCACGTTAAAGAACCCCAGGTGGTCGAAATTTCCGGAGCCCTCCACTACGGCGTCTCTCATAATCAAATGGTGGTTTTGGGACGTTAAACCCCACATATCAATCAATCAATTATTTTTATGGAACAACGAAGCGTGGCTGTGCAATGTTGTTTGTTTTGAGCTCAATTACGGGGATACAAAGTCGTCCGATCACGCATGCCGAGGAGCCGCATGGGGGTGGAGCCCGCCGCTGATAGCTCCTTCGCCGCCGTGTGTCCCAAAACTACGCATGCGGTACGCAGCACCATGCGACACCGCACGGAAAATCGCACGTCTTTCTCACGCTTACTGCATTTTTGCCTCTATCGAAAATGCAGCCGCCGCAGCCGAGAATCGATCCCGCGACCTGCGGGTCAGCAGCCGAGTACCTTAGCCACTAGACCCCACGGTGGGGCAGGAACGAAAAGGCATAGCGACAGAATACGTGGCCTTCGACCTTAAACAAGAGTCACCTGTGCCACGTTATGTATATGTAAAACTTAGACCCGGTACACCACAGCGCGCGCTCGTCCAATGACACTTAGCCGCGATGAAATATAAATGTAAGAAATTAAAAAGACAAAAATCTGTGCAGCAACAAGTTGTTCATCAGTTTACCTTTCCCCAGAGGAGCCTTCCCGAATGGTGGTCTTGTGGACGGCGGCCGAGGACCACGATAGTGATGAGCATGAATGGCGCAGTTCTACATATGAACCCACACCCGTCGCCGACGCGAACTCACGACACTCGCACCGCACGCAGCTGGTCATATTTTGACTGCCTGCGCAGCCAAATGATGTTTGCTTTATATATGTTATTTTCTTACTAAGTGTCTTCATGAGCTACACATGTGTGGCTGGCATCAGGCATTTTTCTCTTTTTTTTTGAGGCGCCCTATGAGGTCACCGGGCGTTATCACTATAGGGGCGCGTGAACAGTAAAACTTAAAACCGAATGGAATACTGTTCGAACACTTTTCGAATAGCGAGTCAACCGTGTAAAAAACAGATCTATAATTGCGACACTTTCTTTTTTCAAATAAATATTCACAAAATTTAACAAAGTAACCCTACCGTAACATTTTACCGACAAACGATACCACAACTATGTAAACCGAGGTAAGATCATATACAGTATCGATAATGCCTTCAAGGTATTCTTTTTCTTTTCAGGACCAATATAACAGTAATTTCAGTGTACGAGGTTGTACTTGGTCACTACAGCTTTTAAATCACACTGGTTCCTACAAGTTAAATAATGAATGACCACGGACCTTATGATCAATATGGTGGACTGAGAACACATTCACTTATGGCACATCGGAGTTTAAAGCGGAAAATATTCTTCATTCCCCTACCAGTGAATGTTCTATATTTCTGTAAAATGTTCAACTGCATGCATATAGGCAATTCACTAATAGAAAAAAAAAATCAGAAAAATGATCCTTTCCTCTTTGAACTTAAAAGAGCGGAAGAATAAAACATTGTTATTCCTCAAAGGAATGACAAGGCTTGTTATTCCTTTGTGGTCTTCCCTTCAGTGCTGATATTTCGAAAAGTACTCGAAGAATACACGGTGTAACTCAAGCATACGCTATTCAATTCGTTATCTGAAATTTTCGGATATTCGCTCAGCCCTACTGAAAACATAACCGCAGAACGAAAGCTCTATATTTCAGACTGAAAGAATTCACGTCCCTACTACAGTTATATTGTTTATCGAATATTCCACGTCAAATCCCCTTCATGAACGGACCCTTATACGAGATAACTCGCACGCACATAACTCCTCACTTTAGACACTAGTGCATATAGACCATTTTCCACAGCTAGTTTGTCAATGCAAAAGTAGACGGCGCCACCATACCGAAGTGCCACGACCCTCTCTTCGGCGCGCGGCCATGATGTGGCATGAGGTGGACGTTGCCCTGCAACCTGGCCCCACCGCAGAGCTCCTAAAGTACTCGGCTACTGACGTGCAGGTCATGAGATCGAATCACAGCTGTGGTGGCTGCATGCATTTTTGATGAAGGGGAAAATGCTGTAGGTTCATTTGCTCAGATGTGGGTGCATGTTAAAAACCCCAGGTGGTCGAAATATTGGAGCCCTCCACTACGGCGTCTCTCATTATCATATGGTGGTTTTGGGACGTTAAGCCTCATATCAATCAAAGACCTGCAGTTTAGGGCGAGAAACTTTGGTGTTAGTGATTCTTAAAGAAGGGAAAAAGCACCTAGTTTCTGTCAGCCATAAGGTGACACGGCGCAGTTCCTACGAGAAAAAAGAAAAGAGCAACGTGTGGCGCGGACTACGTACGTACTACGCATGCGCTTTGGTGGGCTTCAACGCGGGAGCGACAGCAGGAAATGGGCTCTGCCCAGGCAGCGATGCGAAAAACGCCGCCTCCAGCGCCCCCATCGTCGCGCCGGTCATAAATGGGTATAGTGCAAAAAGAGCCGTCCGCAAGCGAACGTGCATAGGCACTCCTTTTTAGTAGGTATTTAGGCGCGGTTTCGGGAAAATTAAGGACCTGGCAAGCTTCTTCCTTCAAGCCAAGCTCGTTTCAGAAAAGTAGGAAGCTCATCAAAACGAACTGCGGGCACAAAAAAGATGTTTCAGTTATTTCGGTGTGCTGCCTGTGAGCGTAGCATGACATTGAGTGCGAGGCAAACACTTTGACGTGCGTTCTGTAATGCCTAAATGCTTCATAATCGTACATATACAAGATGCCAAAGTGATCAAGTGAATACACGAGCAATCCATCATACGACCAGTGGCACGAAGCTCTCTTTATCCGGCACGAATGGCCCTGGCGATTTTCGTCTCTGCAGTTGCAGTCTCCATCAATCTCGCACTTCCTGTGCGTCAAACTGTTTTATTACGCATGCTAGAATGTTCTGTTGACGGTTGTCTTTCATTTGTATATATACTGCAAATGGGGATACATATGTGTCCCCTACAACGAAAAGCAAAACCAAGGCATCCTACATACACGAACGACAAGAAAAGCGCGTTATATACCGCGTTCTATAGAACAGGAAAGGAACAACCAGACATCACACAATGTGAATTGGACAAAGAGTGGGTCGTCGAATGCTCCAACCTATTGCAAAAGCTTGATATCGTTCAGATATTAACTGAGGCGCATACCTACTGAGGGGGATTATGGGGGATTAAACAAACGTCTGGCTATATTCTTCATCTTCATCAGTCACATTATAAAAGATGGTACAAAATTTCTTGCAAGTGTACAGCGAGTACCACGCTTCTGTGAAGAATGACGAAAGATGGCATAGTAAATGCCTGCCTTCCGCACAATGATTTATAGCGTAGGGGGTACCCGGCAAGTGTGCTTGCAGCAGCTACCCAAAGAGTGTTAAAAAAGGGCTTTGAAAGGCCACTCTTCCATGCAACTTTGGCTGTGACAGTGCTGCGCGTCCTGGCGGTTTTTTTCTTTTTTTGGGGGTGGGGGGGTGGGAGGGTGAATCATTTTCATCATCTGATGGAGGGGCTGGGCAGGCAAATGGTCCTTTTGCGCTCTATATAAAATGGCGAAAAAACGTCGAAGGTGGTGGGAGGGGAGGGAAGGGACGGGCCCAGCAGTGTGCTAGGCCCTGGCTACGCCTCATGACTACGGCTGCTAACACTTCCTTAAGGGGCTCCAAGAATTTTACTGCAATAACACTTATACGGGTGCTCCAGGGGCATCTTTGGCATTGTCGTCAGCCTCTCCATGGGGTGCCGCATGAAGTCCATGGGCGATGTCAACGCTTCGAGCGACAAAGAACGCCAGATGTTCGAAATTTTCAGAGCCGTCCACTACGGCGTCTCTCATAATAATATATATGGTGGTTTTGAGAATTTAGCGCACACCAGTTATTATTATTATTATTATCATCATCATCACCTCTCGAGTATTTTGTATGCGCGAGTGAAAGCATGCGAGGGCAGCCAACGATGGCGGCTCAAGTGGAGAGCAAACCTATACTTGATCGTCTTCCGTCGCACAGAGGGGAGGGAGGGGGCTCCCCTTCCAGAGGGGAGGACAATAGGAAGCAACAGATGGATAAGACTCGGAGGTTTGCTATAGATTTTGGCCGACTGGATACCATGCGCTTGGGAAAGGGCATAAGGGGAATAAAAGTGAATAGAAAGATGGATACAGAAAAAAGAACCACAATTTTTTTTAAGAAGAAGAAACTTAAGGAGAATACGACATTCCTAATGTCAGTCTCCAAGATCGGTTGTTGTTAAACCGACGCCAGTGGCCATGGCATCAGTGCCGTTCTCTTACAGCGCGACACAACTGGTCACGAAAGAGTAATCGCCTACGCCAGCCACGCACTTACGGATCCTGAACCAAACTATTCGATCACCGAACGAAAATGCCTTTCTGTAGTTTGGGACGTACAGAAATTTCGCCCATATTTTTACGGACACCATTTTACCGTAATGATGGATATCCACGAGTTGTGCTCGTTATCATCGTTGAAGAATTTATCCAGACGCCTCGGTCACTGGGTTCTTCGGCTACAAGAATACACATTTGACGTCGTGTACAAACCTGGGACAAAACACCAAGACGCCGACGCCCTTTCTCGTTGCCCTTTCCCGCAACTATCTACTCCGAGCAAGCCTCTTCATGCCTCGTCACATCATGATGAGGCATCGCGTCAACTAATGTTATCGGAACTCTCCCTTGCTGGGCCGCAGTCTCCCACTCGATTCACTCTGTTGGTCGGCCTCCTGTCAACAGCGAGATTCCTACTGCAAGCGCATCGCCGAAGGAGCCTGCGGCAAGTCTACACCCCCTAATACCATGGGCTGCGCCGACAGCTCAGGCTCTTAGAAATTGAAAACAACGTCCTACACCGATACGTTTTTAATGATGATGGACACCGTTGGGTTACCGTTCTTCCACGTTCGCCTCGTCCCCGGGTCCTTGAGGCCTTTCAGGACGACCCAACAGCTGGCCACTTGGGATTTAAGAAAACGTACAGCCACATTAGGAGGAGCTCCTTCTGGCCTGGCCTCTCCACCTTTGTTGCAAAGTACGTCTCTTCTTGCGCACTATGAAAACGGCGCAAGCGACCACCTTCTCCTCCTGCTGGCTTGTTGCAACCAATGCCATGTCCAGAGGAATCTTTTGATGTTGTTGGAATAGACCTGGTCGGACCTCTTCGAATAACGTCTGCAGAATATCGATGCATCGTGACAGCCATTGACCACCTCACATGGAGACCACTTTTCTACGTTCCAGTTCAGCGTCTGACAAGGCAACCTTCTTTCTCGAAGCATCACGTTGTGCCCCGTGTCCTCTTAAACGATCGCGGCAAGACTTTCCTGTCCACAGTGAGTTGAAGAGATGCTTAAAAATCGCGGCACAGTTCACAAGACCACATCAGCATACCATCCTAAAACGAATGGTATCACAGAGTGCTTCCACCGCACACTAATTTAAAATATATCCAATTATATTGGGGCAACTCATGACAATTGGGACAAAATTTTACTAATTGTGACGTTCACTCATAACACCGCCATCCAACGCACTACTGGGTACTCTCTTCTACCTTGTTCACGGTCGTTCAGCGACATTCACGATCGACGCTTCCTTCTTCCGCACACCAACCATCACTTCGACTACACCCGACCAGCTTGTTTCGAGACTCCAAACTGTCGACAACTTGTTCGGCTTAGTACCGAAGCCAGTCAATACGACCACAAGCAGCGCTATACATCTCTCATCGTGACGTCTCTTTCCGTCCTGGTGGCGAAGACCTCATTTGGACGCGTATACTCGTGTTCCAGGATTGTGTGTAAATTTTCAGTCGCGATTTCTTGGTCCCTACATAATTAATGAACAAACATCCCCTGTGAACTATCGTATAACTCCCGTTCATGTTTCCCCCGATCGTCGCTCGTGGTTCGCAGATAGTCCATGTTTCCCGTCTAAAGCCTTTTGTGCGACATATCTCACAATTCTAAGCCGTGGCCAGGTTGGCCGCTTCGTCACGTAAGGCAATTAGTGGGAGCACTATTCATATTAATCACCTTCTCCCCTGTAAATACCCATAATCACCGCTTGTGTCTAGGCAGAGGGACTTTGGCTCGAGTGTGGATAAAGAAGAATTTCGGCGGCTTGAACGTTGTCTCACAATAGATATGCTATCGGTGTCGTCATGGACGCCACAACAGCGTTTGTCGGTTTCGTCATTCCGCTTCATAAGATTTCGCCGGTCGAAGGGTGGAGACGGAATGGAGACGACAGTGGACCGCTGCTGTTCCAGGTCACGCAGTTCTTCATGGATGATTGAGCGGATAAGAGCTTGTAAATCAGAGGGAGGCATGAGGAGAGGATCGCTGTCTTGTTGAAGGGGGCTGCAACTGGTCAATTCGTTGGCATGTCGAAATGATGTCTTCAACCGTGGTTGGATTGTTAACAGCCATGGCGTTGAATTCAATCGGGTCAATTCCTGTAAGGATGTGGCGAACGCGCTCGGCTTCCATCATATCGCTGCTCGCTCGGTGACAGAGGGCCAAGACATCCTCGACGTACGACGTGTAGGATTCGTCTGCATACTGAACACGCACAGCCAGCTTTTGTTTCGCGGTTTCGGAACAACCCGATGAGCATCCGAAGATTTGTCGCAGCTTGGTGGCAAAGGTCGACCAATCGACGGAGTCGATTTCGGGATTGAAATACAGTGTTTTTGCTACACCGGTCAGATAGAGTGGAAGATAGCTCAATTTAGTGCGCGTGCGCAAACACACACACACACACACACACACACACACACACACACACACACACACACACACACACACACACACACACACACACACACACACACACACACACACACACATGAGATGGAACGTCCGTGTGTGTAAAGCTCAAGCTTGAAGGATAGTACCCCTATAATCCTGGTTCTAAAAGCCCATGATCTCTTGTAGTTGTTCCGGCAATGACGTAGCTGAAGCAAATCGGGCCCTTTAACACATGTGGATTCTCAGAGCTCAAAGGTCTAAAAGGCGGGCTGTTGGGACCGCCTTCGGTCTACGCGTGGCGCCGGTGGGATAAGCGAGTCGTGACTGCAGGTGGCGGCGGCTAAGAGCGGTAGCTGAATACGACAGCCCAGACTTCTTAAACCAAGGTCGCGCAGCTGCTGGCGCCTTGCCATCAGCGCTGCTGTAGAGCATCCTGGCTCCTCCTCTCCAAGTCATCCAAGGTCACGCATATCATAGTATGCGCATTTGAATCTCGATATGCGCGCGTGTGTTTGCCCTATTGGTCACCTATAGCTACGGAGCGGCGACTACAAGGCGTCTTGCGGGGAGTGTAAAGGTGACAGATCTCCGAACGAACGTAAGGGAAGAATTGATAAGTTAGCTAATGGTTTTCATTTAGGCATGCGGTGAGTCAGTTGCGGTGCTTACGATACCGGTGGCTACAATTATTCCTTGTGTTCACAAACCTCGAGGCAAACTAAAATAGCCAACGCAACAGCTTGACACTTCACTGCAACAAAAAACTGTCGTTTTGTAATTCAAAAGTGTAGGGGCATAGCAGTAATACAGCGTAACGTTACGCACTGGATCGATTTTTTAAAAATTGCTTTCACTCAACGTTGCTGTGGAGCGTGGACAATCTAAGCATCACTGTGCAGGTTACCTTGTGCTTTGCATTTCTGTCACTGTGATAAAAACATTCAGTTCTGGGGTCGAGTCAAGTGAGTGAAAATGTCTTACATGTCTTGAGCCCCGCGCGTACAACACATCGAAGCCAGGTGCAGCCTTTCAGATGCGCTATCTCAGAAAACGTTGAATCCCGGCCACACATTCCTGGTATGAGAACCTACATCTCGCGCACTATATGTTGCAACAATCATTGCTGGTACGTTTTTCTTTGAAGTTCATGTTAAAAAAAAGAGAAAACATATGCACAAAAACACCCCTCTAAGAAGTCTCGTCTTTTCTGTAGTGACGGTGAATTCGAATCGCGTTCTCTTATGCACTGGCAATTTCTTTCAGTCAGCTTTCTGTTGTTATATATGTTAGTATTATCTATTTAGCTGTGTACTAGCCGCTCAAATCTCACCACTGTCAGTTCCTTTTGCATGGCGGATTATAGAACTTGTCGTTGCTACTTTTTATGCGGAGTACGTCGCGGTTATTGGCGCTCTGGATGCAAATATGGCGGCTCTGTCGGTGCGAATATGCGCCTAGTATTCTGCATTTATTATCACTAAAAATGAAGCAATGTAAGTTTTAAGCTGTTATCATTGAAAACGGTTCATTCATGCGGCTGGTATGCGTCTGGTTCGCATACACTGCATGACATGAAGCCACGACAAGACGAAGTAAACCAGAACTCGTATTTTTTTCTGAGAGTTACGACGTAATCCTAAATCGGAGGCGGAGCTTCGATGCTATGCTAAAGGTTCAGCGTCTGGCGACACACTTAAGGCACACCTTACTGTGGTCTAAAAACCATTGTATGTGTTCTCTTATACGTTTCTCCGGGGAATTTCAATAGACTAGCACGTAAGGGCAACAAAAGACAACGCTCTCATGAACTGATTCATGTTGGTATACATGCGCGAGAATCTTTGTCAACGATAATAACTTTATTTGTTTCCTCTAGGATATATTTATTAAATAAGCAGCATACCCCGATGACCGAAACTGATTTGACCAAGGTGAATATATGAGGCGAACGTCACATGACATAAATATCAGTAGCTTCGATTCATTAGAGAGCAAGTCGTGCTAATATAGGGGTCATATAATCAAAAGCAGTCATAGAGAAGCGCAGTTCACAAAATCATGGAGACTTTTCCTTGCATGTTAACGTTTATCGGTGTGAGACTTCGACCTGTTGTGAGAGACCTAAAATATTAACAACGAACTTGTGCCCACACTCTTTCAAGACTCTTCTCTTGTATGCCGTTGTTGCTAGAATGGGATTTTTGAAAGTTACTTACGCTCTTAACCAGGTCTGGTTAAATGTTGGCTATATTCAGTAACCCATACGAAAAACGTTTGCTTTCCTGGCTACATTCAGCACTCTAAGCGGGAATTCATTAAGACTGTATGCGTAACGTTTACTAACTAGTCTTCGTTGTGACACAGATAAAAAACTGTCAGTTCAAGCGGACGAATAAACAGAAAAGAAGAGAGGACAAGTGCCTGTCCTCTCTTCCTTTCTGTTTATTCATGAGCTTGAACTGACAGTTATACCATGCATATCCAACTAGCCCAACTTTCGAGTCTGTTACAGATCAATAAAAGAATGAATAAACTTAGTCACGAGGCAACACCGAGACAAACTGGACTTTCCACTATGCAGCAGGTGGTGACTAATATTTAGACACGTCCTGTTAAATACAGATATGTTCTGTAAGAGAGCGAAAAGTCTGACATGAAGGAGATTAAGGACAGAAAGAAAATAAAGTTAAAGCGTTTAACCAATATGCAAAGGCGATCTAATATGCACTCAACAAAAGAACGAGAACAGCTCCAAGGTAGCGAAGGCGCTACGTGAGTTTTGGCATGCATGCAAAATGAGCCGCGGACGCGACCAAGTGAGAAGGCACAACGTGCCGCTATTAAGGCTTGGCCAACAGGTGGAGGGAGCCCTTCCATTCGGTGTATAACTGTAACCACAACTCGAACGTCGATTGCTAGTCGCAGCGCAGGCCGGGGTCGCCGAGGGCAGGGTGCGGCCGCGAGCCGTCGGGATATCTGTCAAATGGCCGGCGCGAGACGGCTGCATCGCAGCACCCGCATGTCATTACCCTTCCACGCAGTGAGCGCGCACTTCCACTGTGTCGTTAGTTTCGCAGGGCTTCACCGGCAGCGAACTTGTAGCGGCGAGCACATCGCGCAAGTCTGGCGCATGCTTCCGGCAGCGCCCTACCTGGCGCTCCGAAGGGGGCTGTGCAGCAAAAAAGGTGTGGGGTGTGTATGTGTCTGTGTGAGGTTTTGAGGGTGAAGGGGGGGGGGGGGGGAGGATAGTGATTGGCGGACTGAGGCTCAATAAATCGGGTCTCAGCCACCGCAATGTCGCCACTGCTTCTCGGAACGCATTCGTCTGGTCTTCCGTGAAAAAGATGCGGCCACGAGTTCCGCTGAGTGATCAAATAAATTCGCGCCAGCTGCCACGAGTCGAGGGTTGGGCTTTCGCCTTTGACCTCGCGCTTCATCGCCACGGCCGAAGAGAAAAGCGCGCTTTTTTTCTGACGGCGAGCGACCTCGCGGCAGGTTTCTCAGACTGTTTCCGGAGTGGCGCAACTTCTTGCGAGGTGGAGTTCACAATCAAGTGTCCCTTTTGTTCTTCCGGAGGCCGCCCCGCGAGCTGGGCGGCATCGCTGTTTTTCCTCGGAATCGGAATCCCCTGGAAAGCATCTCCTATCGACGCTGGGTGTGTTTTTCTTTTCGA
The DNA here is from genome assembly GCF_013339725.1 of Rhipicephalus microplus. NCBI lineage: Eukaryota > Metazoa > Arthropoda > Arachnida > Ixodida > Ixodidae > Rhipicephalus > Rhipicephalus microplus. The sequence goes on from NC_051172.1 coordinate 110,832,169, forward strand.
TTATGTTTCCATTTCTTGTATACGCAGGCGGCAAGGCTGCTTGGTGGTTGTGAAATAAATATTTATTTCACAAGCGTCTCGCGGTACAGTGGGCGACCTCTACGTGCTGACTAAGCATCTTGGGTCACCTACAACTCTTGTGTATCTATGTGATGGGGACGAAGGTCACTTTATTTTTATTATTACTGTTCCTGCATTATATTCAATGCTCGCACTGGAAGAGCAGCATGCCGCGAAGTTGCACAGTTCTCTCCTTTCGGCTTCGACTACCCGAAATGGCGCTGGGATAAAACAGTGGTTCAGGTCGACGACCCGACCTCTCCATGGTCACGGGTCACCCGAGCGGCGAAAACGCTGTGATTTGTGTGGTCTCCGGTAAATGAATCACGGATTTCACGGGCACGCCTTTTTCTGCGGCCCCTTGTTACATCGTCAGCGAGAAAAAAAAGCAACCGTTTCTTCGATTCCGACTTGCGTTCAAACCTGGAGCATACTACGTGGAATTCTGTCTTTTCACGCACCTCTTGTTCTGATAGTGTATATGTGTACAGTGGGTGGCTTGAATTTTTTCAGGCTGCACGCTGACTATACTATCTTTAGCACGCACCGAGAAATTCGTTGATTGAAAACACTTGTTTCCACAATTTCGAAATACGCTGGCCACGTACATGTAATCACTAAAGTGAAAAAGCTGCGTTTGTTTTAGGCCTGGCGACAATATCGAAAAGAACTTTTTTCCCCCTTCCGCAGGCGACATCGCGCGAATAGATATGACTATTTTTTGTCGCTAACGTAGAAAATGAAAATGTTTGACTACTTGTATTTAAACTGGGGCCACTTCTAGCGACTTCCGACACCCTAACCACTGCGTGACAAGTGCGTGCCTAATCAGGCGGAATTGAAGGCCGTTATGAATGTCCCGAGTGCAAGCTAGCCAAGACGCTTAGCGAGTTTTTACAACTGAAGGTGTTCAAGGTCGACTGAAAGTGGTCAAGTCGCCGTCATGCCGTGCGCATTGATAGTGATAATAACACTAGTAAACGTCTGCGGTATTCTTTTTTCTTACATTCATTCTGCCTGCATGCTTGCTTGAATATTAGCTTTGATATTGAGTTGGGGCGTGAAACTCACATCGAGGTTCGAATACCACTTGCACAAGCGTCTATCTGCATGGTCTCGAAAGAATATAAGCAATAGCGTGCTAATTTGCAAGCTAATGGGCTACAGTGGCTGCGAATGTGGGGCAGTATGCATCTTGCGTATTTTACAGCCGCCTTTTATCGCACTGTCGTCAGATACCGTGCGTACATTCGTGTCGGCTATGCATGAGCGGTATGCCCCGCCACGGTGGTCTAGTGGCTAAGGTACTCGGCTGCTGACCCGCAGGGCGCGGGTTCGAATCCCGGCTGCGGCGGCTGCATTTCCGATGGAAGCGGAAATGTTGTACGCCCGTGTGCTCAGATTTGGGTGCACGTTAAAGAACCCCAGGTGGTCGAAATTTCCGGAGCCCTCCACTACGGCGTCTCTCATATTCATATGGTGGTTTTGGGACGTTAAACCCCACAAATCAATTATGCATGAGCGGTACCGGATATGCATTAGCACCTAACTGAGTGGCACGTGTAGGCAGCACGAGTGTGTACCCACTCCTACGAATTCTGGCTTAAAACTGGAAGCTAAGCCACGATAGTCACGTGCATTTCAGCATGCAACGCCGACAGTTCCTTTTAAGACACCTCGTATAATAAACAGTGACTTCAATACTTTTAGTTTGGTTCTGTTTGAAAAATAACTCTGACGCGATAACACAACATTTTCCTCCCACATATGAAATCAGCCGCACGCGTAACGACACAGAGAAAACGTATGCTGACCGACAGTTTTCGAGAAGAGTCGTCACAAATTTGATCGAAGCGTGTGTGATTGATTGATATGTGGAGTTTAACGTCCCAAAACCATCATTTGATTTTGAGAGACGTCGTAGTGGAGGGCTCCCAAAAATTCGACCACCTTGGATTCCTTAACGTGCACCCAAATCAGAGCACACGGACCTACAGCGTTTTCGCCTCCATTGAAAATGCAGTCTCTGCAGTCGGGATTCGAACCCGTGAACTGCGGGTCAGCAGCCGAGTACCCTAGCCACTAGACCGCCGTGGCACTGCGTGACCGTATGTGCTTCGACAGAGTATGATGAGCGTGAAGTTTGCTTCAAATGCCGCAAGGTGAAATAAAAATAAAGGCTTCATTTACCGACATAGCCCGGAGCGGCGCTAAGTGGCGAACGGGGGAGGGGGGTGCCCAATGGCCCCAGCGTTGAAAGTGGTACATATTTAATTTGAGATAGCAAGTTGCACACCACCACAGTTTCACTGATGCTTGAAAACCTTGTTTCACACCGGCTGCACGAAGGAGCAATACGAACATTCATGCATGGCCAAGCTTACTTTAAGAATACGATGCATAGGGCATCCAGAACGGGACAGAGCAAGATACGCCTAAAACACACGCAGCGCTATGGGTGTGTTTTACCAAGAAGGCCGTCGTGCAACCTTAGTTACATCAAAGTTTGCAGGATAGTTCAGATTAAACAAAAAATTTATCGTTTGGCTCGCAATCACAAGTCACTGTTTTTATAAAATCGCTGATTACTTGGTAGGGGTTTCTTTCTTGAGAAACATGTTTATATTTAATTTAGGAGCATAAAAGTTCAAAATGTCAACTTATACCAGGTGCCCACCCACGCGACTTTCATATCATCGAAATGAACAGCCCTCTTGGTTACAAAAGCACTTTGAAATGGGCGAGTTGGTACGTAATTGCATAGGCTTCACTTTAATTATCACCAGCCCAAGTGAAACATTTCACGGCCTGCTCTTCGTCAGCTTTTATTTTGAAGGTGCCGTTTTTATAGTATAAACCATGGGCCGTCTTGATTTCGCAGTTCTGTTTGCCTTGTGCGGTATAGGTTTGCATTATCTTTGATATTTGTTCCCACTGTAAGCATTTGCATTTTCTTTTTGTTCATCGATCTTGGGTTACGTTTATATCGTCTCTTATCTTGCTCTTCTTTGTATAGGTAATACATGCATGTTTTGGCGCATAAAAAGGCTTGTTCAAGTGCAAATAAACTCAGTTGGAAGTCAGCGCTCATCTGTGTTCCGTGTGTCTCCATTTGCCTTCGACTAAATTGCGCTGAAGCCTATCCTTTTGGTTAGTTCACTCTTTTTTTTTCGAAGTATACACAGTACAGTGTAAGGTGTGGGTCCTCGGCTTCTTAAGCATACCCGCACACATCCTTGACTCTTCGTTGCGGTCAGTGACAATCATCCGATGACGCCGGGAGCCTAGTTTTGTGTGGACGATGAGCTCAAACTCGAACAAGAGTCGAGAGAGCTGGCACAGCAACAGCCACGGGCGCAACGCTTAATTTCCACCCGCAAATGGAAGACGACTTCTGCGGCAAGACGCACGACTCTCCGCGAGACGCGAAGGTTCTGGCCAACTTCCGAACTTTGCGCGCGCACGGCAGCGCATATTGCGCTCAGGGAAATTGGTATAATGACTTTTACGTGCGGAGAAAGCGCCAAGGAACGGGATGAACCCCGCATCGCGGCAACCTTTCTTTCTGCTTACCCGCTTTCGAGGCAGCCCTCGATGTCCAGCACGTTCCTGGTAGATGGGCCCCCGCGCAGCTGGCACAGGGCTAATGGCCAATTTGCGCCAACGCGGCGCCCTAATGGAGATCACCGCGAGCTCTGCCGACGCTACAGAGCCAAGTCGGCCTCGTGGCGCAGGCTGAATTCAGTTGCGGTGGAGCTATCTGGAGTCGTGGCGCGGTTAACCGCCGCACAACACTGCCATCGCTGCGCGACACACCGCGCATATACATGCGCGGGCTTGGTCAGACAGAGCTAATCGCTACATGAGGCTCGCGTGCCTAGAGTGGAGAAGTAACAAATAAAAAGGTCGAACAGCACCAACCACTGGGCGCGGTGTCTCAACTCTGCGAGACCTGGCGCATGCCGCAAGTAAACGTAGTATACGCGAGTCACGAAACGTGCTGCTGGCGAGGGAAGCCTTTTTGTCGGAGTTATGCAGGTTCGCTACCATGCGGGCCTCTGAGCTTACTTGCATGAGGAGCTATGGATACACGCATACACACGTGAACGCACGCACGAACGCGCGCTAACACACACACACACACACACACACACAAAGAGAGAGAGAAAGAGAGAGAGAGACAAACATGCACGCACGCACGCACACACACACACGCACACAAGCACGCACACACACGCACGCACACACGCACATACACACACACGCATGCATATATATATATATATACACACGCACGCACACACAGACACACGCACACACACAAACACACACACACACGCACACACATACACACACGCACACACATATATACACACACAAGCACACACGCGCATGCACACACGCACGCGCACACATACACACACGCACGCACACACACATACACACGCACGCACACACACACACGAACGCACACACACAAACACACACAAACACACACGCACACACACAAACACACACATGCACGCACACACATACACGCGCGCACACACGCAAACACACAGACACACGTGCGCACGCACACATATATACACACACACGCACACACATATACACACATGCACGCATGCACACACACAGGCACACACACGCACACACACACACACACACACACGCAGACACACAGAAACACACACGCGCGCGCGCACACACGCACACACACAAACACGCACACAGACACACGCACGCACACACACACACGCACACACGTACACACATAAACACACACACACACACGCACGCACGCACACACATATACACACACACGCACGCACGCACACACATGTACACACACACAAACACACACACGCACGCACACACACACACGCACACACACAAACACTCGCGCGCGTATGCACACACGCACGCACACACACACGCACACACACAAACGCACACAGACACACGCACGCACACGCACACACACGCACACACACGCACGCACACACATATACACACGCACGCACGCACGCACACGCACGCACACACACAAACACACACACACGCACGCAAACACATACACACACGCACGCATACACACATACACGCACGCACGCACACATACAC